>JAGVSQ010000099.1:15366-46608 GCA_022683975.1 Rhyacophila evoluta
GTGTGTAATATAATATATATATGTGTGTGCTATTAACTGAATAGAAACACAACAAGGTTATTTTATTTATTTAGCACAAAGAAATGATGTTATTTAAAAATAATATTACACAATTTTTTTAAACATTTTTAACCACCTTCGCTCGGAAAGTGGAGCATATAGATCTAGAGAGTGAGAAGATATCCGCTCCGAAAATATGAGTATATGGATCGCTGCAATGTGAAGACATGTCTTGAAAAATATTTTTTTTACGAAAATTACTTGCCAAATAATTTCTCAACCCAATGAGAATGCCGCCTTGCAGGTTCGGATTTTTGAAAATCCAACAGATGTGGGAATCGAACCCGCATCTTCCAGGATGCTAGGCGCGCTTCCTAACGAGGAGACTCAATAATACGAGCGTATATTATATAGATATAGACTATTTTTCAGTTTGTCATCGAAAACCTTTCATCCACTAACTTCCCAGAGCTTAATTGCTTTTTCTGCTTTATGATTAAGTTTAAATGTATAAAACTATTGTTCATTGAAATATCTCATAACAACCTTGATGAATTTAATCACCATAGGAGGTTTCATACATAAATTTGTAGTAAATTACGAAAAATAAAATGTTATTGTGAAAAATACATTGAGCCACTTTCACACAGTAAACTTCGTAAGGTAAATGTACCGAAGTAGAAACGGACTCGTATTTAAAAATAAATAAGTAATGCCGTTGGAGAATTGTCTGTGTTTATAAATATACATGATGTGCGACCATTTATATGAAAAAATAAACTCATACGAACATTGAAATGGCACGTAGGTGTCTTGCACTTTCCATGTTTCGGCGATTCAGCAGGAGACAGTGTGAAATGTGTAATCCATATGTTTAACTTCGAAGCCATACGATTTATTACCCGATAATCTATTTTGTAAGTACCTGTGCACGAATAACTTGAGAGAAAAGCACTTTAAAATATAATACAATGAAATTATGTACACAATTTTGAATTTTGCAACGAGGGTTCTAAATGTTACTAATCAATTAGATATTTTGTTCGTCTTTGTGGAAATGAAATCAAAAGTCGTTGAACATGGGAACGATCTATGAAATTAATTAGATGAATGAGAAGCTTACAATATTAAAATAACTGTATTCTAAGCCATTTTCATTGATAATTATTCTTCATATTATTATATAGTGAAATAATTACATCTTATCACAAATGAAGATATCGAATAACTAAACAAATAATCGGACGCATGCAAGAAATTGATTTATTGTTAATCTTCATGCTTGTTTGGATGCGGTCGAGTCGCTTCTACATCACTACAGCGCACATATTCTACTACGTTATAATAATATTTTACACATGAGAAAAAAAGAGAATTTTTGTTAACGGCGTATATAAAGAAGACAAAGATCTCCACACGTTTTTTTCAAGGTCATGGATGAAAAAAAATATTGTTGATCAAAAAAATTTTGCACTTATAATTATTATTATTGCTTGACGGTTAAAAATATTTATATAATAATGTCTTTATAATAATAAAAGCGTCCGTAGTTTCTCGCACTGTAATAGTAACACTCGGTGCAGATGTTAAAAGAATACATATTATTTATAATAAATCACCTGCACAAATATTCGAATAAGCATTCTGTTTAATTGATGGCAAATATTTAATGTTTGTTTAGTACTAAAAGGCCTATTACACTACACAATTTCAAGGCACCCTTACCCTTACTAAGTGCGGTGTAATAATCCTTAGGCACTTACATCACATATAAGAGACCACGCCCACTCTGCAGTAAGAGCACGTAATATTGTGTAGTGTAATAGGCCCTTAACTCTTTGCAATTAGTAGTGTGAAAGAATCAAATTATGTTTGATAGATGATAAAAGTTTTTTACGACAGATATCTAAACTACATGCTATTTTTAATACATGCGTATATATTAGGCTTTTTACCATAATTATAGAATCCTGTGTCAAAGATCATCTAAAATCCAGTTAAACTTGATTTTTTGGCGCGAATAATAATACTGAGTGTAAAATAAAAAAAACTTGCTCATGATGCAAATGGTTCTCACTTGAAAAATACGCTTTTTATTATAAGAATGTACGCATTAAATTTCTTTATATTGTAACTGTTGTCACAGCTAGCTGCGTTGTATTTATTACAGGTGTGATTATGCGAATGAAATGATAAAGCATCTTCCGTTAGATATTGTAATGTTTCTGTAACAACTATGTCATATCTTTATGGTAACAACTGTCATAAAGTTTTTATAACTCGTTCAACAAATATCCAAGAAAGAGGTCACCCTGTATCCGTGAAATACACGCTATGTCATCAATACAATAGTAATTTTTCGTCCTATTGTTTGACGTATCTAGGCTGACCATAATTTGTTGGCATACAAATAGGACGATATACTTATATTCGAATGCACTAATTAGTTTAAATTTTACACTACCTATGTGAAAATTAACGGTGGTGGTAAGCGTTTTTCCTTGGCCATATTTTCGTATTATGTCGTATTATATGACCAAAGATTTGATATGTGTATATTCATTCACTATTTACGCAGGTTTTCTAGGAAACGTTATTGTTTGAAATCTGGTTATCAGTATATCCATTATTTGACGGCAGCAACGAAAATGATGTTAAAGCTCGATTGTTCATGTTTTTACTGAAGTTTTTTTTTATATACAATTATATTTTTATGCCATGTTCGCTCTCAAGGTGGAACATACGGATCTAAACAGTGTGAAGATATCAACCCCGAAAGTGGAGTATTTAGATGTCCGTAATATGAAGACGCCGTGATTGATTATTTTTCACGAGAATTGTTTGTCAGACAATTACTCAACCCAATGGGCAACCAGTCCTGCATTTTCGGATTTTAAAAATCCAACAGATGGGGATTCGAGCCCGCATTTCCCGGATTTCTAGGCGCGCACACCAACCTCTACGCTACCGGGGAGATATTAACATGGATAAAAATACAGCAAAGTATTGCACCATGTTGATTACGTTAAAGGTGATTTAAATAATGTTGAATGTAGAGTCATTTATTTTGAGAAATATGTGCGTAGATAATTATATGCATCACGCGCATATTTGGCAATTTATCATCAAACGCTAGCATCCAGTGTCCGACTGAAATGTCATGAAAAAGATAGCGGTTGTCAACAACTTTTTTACTTACGCTATGGCGCCTTATGTATGATACATTGGTTTACTTTCGGACGCCATGCATTTATGAAGAATGTTTTAAATCAAATAAATTGCTTGTAGGATTATAAAAAGTATTTGTGATTTGATAATATAAAGTAACGTGGAATATCTGTAAAACATGCTAGTTTTTTTATTAAAACTGCGTCTTGTAAAATAACCAAATGTCGGCAGTTTTACTTTAAAAACAATATGTATGGTCAGTCTACGGCGTATACACTATAAGCGAACTCCATAGTATTTATAATACAACTGCATTTAGTATGTAATTATTGATAATTGCCAGCACAAAAAAGTTCAAGAACAAAACACCTAGTGTCGGGTAAAAAATAGATTAGACGCGGAATACAGCATTTTGTCCGAAAATAACAACATCTGACCTTGCATTCGTGGTTATAATATAGTATGAGCACATGAAGCAAAAAAATATCAGCATGATTTGATGTCATGACGCTGACTATTTTGACGACGAGATATTTTTTTATTGCGTCATTCATAAATTGTTTGGGTACCAACCATACCTGTATAGGGAATTGTATAATATTTTCATACCATGAGGTGTTTTAACTGTAGTACATAAGCTATATTTTATAGGTAGTTATAAATTGTTTCAAGTTTTGTATATAAAACTGTAATAATTACTTTATTAAAAGACGTATGTATTATCAGATGTATTTTGCAGATGCTTGATAAAAAAATGTCTGGTATATTGTGAGATGTTTAGTAACATTTAAAGTACCGCACTTTGAGCAGAGCTTTCCAAGCTGAGTTATCGGGCCCTGGGAAGCCGTAAGATTCTTGTAGAAGGCCACGATTCTTTTTAGATTTTATATTATTTCACGTTATTACGACATGTACGCGATGTTTATTTAGGTACACTTTATGATAAATGCTATAAAAAAGAAGGTACAATGTCGCGAAGAATTATAAGATTTAATTTTTCAGGGTCCGCGTGACTGTATTGATATCCAGTAAGGGGCAATGGCACTATATAGTTTGGAAAGCAGATCTAGATGTCTAGACTGGTGCATTCCTTAACTTTGGGTCGTGCCCTTACCTCCCTCAGGGGCCTCAATCCCTCTTTAAGGGGCCATGATTTTTTTGCTCGATGAATGTAACTCATTTATCGTTATTTGGAATTTATAAATTACTTTTCGGGGGCCACAGATTGTTGTTATGTAATTTAGGGGGCCTTGGCATGAAAAGTTTTGGAAAGAACTGGTCTAGACAATAAAATACGTGAGGGACTTCTTTTTATATAAAGAAACAACAATTGCCATGTGATGCAAATTCAGCCTATTAATTACAATACTGGTAAACAAGTATACGATCAGAAAAATGTTTATTTTGTTATAAACGTTTCTTAGTAATGAAATGAATATGACTTGAATGCTTAATTGGGGATAAAATTTAAAAAAAAATGCTGACCGGCTGTCTTAATAGATGTACATATTTGTTTAAAAATTTCTTTAAATACAACATGCATAAGCAAAATATTTAATGAATTCAGAAAATTAATTTTTTATTAACATTATTATTTGATTGCATATAAATGCAACGCAACAAAAACATTGATAATAATATTATAATAGTATTCAAATTGAATATAAGTCTATATTTAGACATCACATGAAATTGTGAATAAAAATAATATTATATCTAAAGCATGAAATATTTATGCAACTCCAGAAGATTTCAACTGGCATCCTCCGATTTTAATATATTTACAAGGTATGATTCCCAAATGAATGCACTACTGAATATGGTGTATTATCATAACCAAATGTATCTTATTCCCAAAAAAATATAGCACAAGTTTTATAAAGTAATGTAAATATATTATGCATATCGAAATAGAGATTAAAATTTACAGAAGCAATCTAAAGTATCAAGGACAAGAAGAAAAATAATGAAAGAAAGATAAAAATACACGTTTTTCACCAATCAATAAAGGAATCAATTGCATTATGTTCTTTTAAATATATCTTTGTGAATATTCCTTAGAATTATCATCTTATGTTCACATAGTTAGTTTATATCTTAAAGATAATATTTATCCATTGGTTAAGTCGATCCATTAGTTTATAGTACTCCATATGTTGATAGATATGAATTCAAATTTGTATCAGAGACATCGTCGCAAAGTAAGATCGATTTCCACGAAATATTCACTGTAGTCAGCCAGCCGATATTTTCGGGGAGTACCAACCGTTGGCTGATTGCACAAAGAATCCCTAGAGTGTTTTTGATTGGTTATTTTGAATATAACGACATACGGAAATTGCATCGGGGTATTCCCCGAAAGCGTATCTATTATGTCACCATTCATCAATATAAACCAACGATTAAACGAATACGCTGACGTCACGATTATACTGCAAAGAGCTTTTAGTTGTAAGAATTATATAAAGCTTGTTTGATTATTTATGCGGATTTTAGGCAGTAAACATATGGTTTAAGAAGTTACTTTTGAACTTTAAATTGAACGTCAATTAGTACTAAAAATATGACCAAATATTACATAAATTTTAATGCGTAATTATGAAAATATTTCAGCGACGTGCGTATGGGTGTGGTACTGAAAAATAAACGCATTGCCCACCATCGATATTATGGTATGACATCTAATGTAAAGTATTTATATTGTGATATAATCTTCAATATGTTTATTATATTCTGGCATTATTTTTAGTGAAGAATATTCATGTTAGTGTATTAATTAAATGCAAAATATCGTTACTATGGTTTCATCGAATTGAAAATATTGACTCGGTTTATTTAAATAGTCACTGAATAGAAGTCTAAGAAGAATAGAATTTAGTGATTTTTTTCAACTAGTATTTTTTTGATGTGTTATTGTAATATATATTTATTTCAGTCATTGTTTCGACTGTCGACGGTTAAGTTTCGCTTTTATTAAAAATTGTTGGCAACATTAACCAAGAGGATTCTTCAATAAATGTTTTTTCAGATGGCGGAATGTCGAGGGCGATATATTGTATGTAACCAAGTGCACTCTGTTTTTGACTTTCGATGTTTTTTAACGCAGTTTCAATAACAATAACATAATGCACGAACCATCCACTAATTGTCTATTTAGACCGTGAGAATTTTTGTTGGGCTGGATCTTTCAAATTTACTGTAACTTTAGAAATAAATTTGCTTGGCGATGAATATAAGTCAATTTCCATATCACCAATTCTCAAAATTACGTCTTGCATCGAATATGATAGACAAAATCTGTCGTCAATTACACGTACTATTGCTTATTATGGATTAAAATATTAATACGTACATGTGTTCCGAATTTTAATTTGCGTGATTTTCTGACTATTTAAAGTGGCAATCCTTTTTCCAAATGAACATTAAGTGAGTGGCTCACTATCTAACTTTCGAAAGTAAAATACATATATAGTGTCAAATTTGAATCTTTGTTTTTATTTAGCATCAAAACAATACAAAAAGTCAATTTTTTATAGCACACATAATAAGCTAGTATTATTATTGCACACGTGTGTTTCCGTAATCTAGATAATGATAGAAAAACGGTGAACGAGAAAATATTACGTAATTTTGGAAACGCCGGAGGATCGTTTTTATAGATAGTGAAAGTTCTCTGCACTTATTGCTCTGCAGAACACACTTAACAAAAACGTATCGGTTAAATACCAAAATCCATTCCTGGATGTGTATGAATAAGTGAAAATGTTACGCCAGACCCGAACGAGGCATGGGCATATGGCTAGCGATCAAGACATATACCAGACGGGGAGTTTTCTTTTTTATTTGAATTTTACAGGGGCGGATCCTTTGATCGTCATTTTCGAAAGTTAGGTGAATGTAATTAATCGGTTGGCAAATTGCCGTACTTTACGAATGTAAAGTATTAAACATATTTAATTTCATCCCGCGACAAATTCCAAACGAGCTTTTTTATAATGCAATAAAAAATAACAAATTTTGAATTTCAATATCGAATTTAATTATGCGGTTAAAAAACCTATTCGCATAATATTTTGAAATACTAAAATAGAAATAGATAAAAGAAAATATTTTTTCACATATGTAAAGTATTATGATTATTGAATCTCATTTTCTGAATTAAGGTAGAGACTAGTATGATACATATTATTAATTATTCGTGGTCTTATCAACAAAATAGATCGGTATTTTTTTGCGGCTATTATATTGGTTTTATAAGTTATTTTGGGTTTCGATATCTTTGATTTGAAACTTTGAACCTGTCATCATTTAAAGCCGACTTGTATAGATTATTTATTTTGCTGAATGTAGATATTCATATAAAATGTGTAAAATATAAAAAAAATAATCAACTGAAGATAGAATATAGTAGTGTAAGAAGTACTTTTTATGAGATATTGTCGATCTTGTTCGTAGTGAGTTGTACTCATAAGTATTAGTTTGCTGGTTATTTTTTTATTTTAGTATAAAAAAATAAATTGGTTTTCTTAGAATATATTTTTGAAACTGAATACTGTATACGATTGTATAAATATACTATTTAATTCACAGTATTACGTGCCCAAGACTTTAGAGAGTGGATTAGCTGTTTGAAATCTTTTGATGGTAATGTGGGGGCCTTTAATATCCTCCAATCGACCCTGTATCACTAATTTAAATCAATGTGCAATGCGGTAGATGAGACGACGCCTCGTGTATCTATACACCGAGAGAGTATTTATACAATTAAAGCGACTCTAAATTTGTTTATATTTTTTTTTGTGCCGCTACTTCATTTCGTAATGTTAATTAGTTCCTTGCATTTTGTGGGAGAGGCTCGACGTCCATGCGACGCTATCAATACGAGACGAATGTAAAATTGATGGCGATAAAAATTGATCGCGGTGATAAATTAATATTTGGTCGTGATTCGCTCTGTTTCATTTTTAAATTATTGCACACATTAAAATTACAGGCAGGCGATATTGTAACAACACCTTTTTACAGCAATCAAATTTGATTAATTTTTTTATTTTTTGATTGATAATTAATAGTAATCTGACGTGCTGATAATAAGTTAAAATATAACATTTAAAACGTTTAAAAAATAGTGTTTTTAACAAAGTGAAACAAATTATATGGTTGTTACTATGGAATACAATGGTCAGCCATAGATAATACGATAAATAATAGACAAAAGATAAAAGTAAATATTTATTTGATAAATAGCACGGTGGTTTATAAGTCTTCATTCGGAGTTAAATGAGTAAATTTTTAATGTTATAATTTTAATAATATATGAAATTTATATCAACGACTATTAGAAGATAAAAATAACTAGTAAATCTAAATATAGTGAAATTGGATTGCCTATTATTGTCCGTAGTACTATTCATTCAAAAATACATATGTTTTAATAATAATATATGTGAATTTGAATATAAATATAGACTATGGTGTTTGTATTTATTTGCAGTTCATAATAAATTTCTTGAGTGCTAATTTTGAAATTACATACTGTAATTTTGTACTGATTGATGCATAATAAAGGATAACATGTCGAAAAAATAATTTTAATATTGAATGACACAAAAACGGCCCTCCGGCGTTTGCGCGATAGCGTAAAGATAAGAATAGTTGAATTTCCGTTATTTTTTTAAATACATTTTACTTTCTTTGTTTTTACTTTAGTTTAGAAGATTTCCGTCGATTTCCATGCCAAAGAAATGTGTATGTATTCAAAAATGATTAGGTTGATTCCCTTATCATTTATATCGCAAAAAATAAATACTTATGCAAACGCAATCACAATTTACAGTAGATGCATAGATAGATAAAAACGTAGATTGAGAAGCTAAAGAAACACGTTGGGAATATTAAACATACTGTTGTTATTCCTGTACGACTTTGATGTTAGCAATGCCAGAGTAATTTCTAATTTAACCGAAGATTTTTATTTTTACTACAGACACAACTACTTTTGGTAATAAATAGATATTACTTGAATAGTATTCATAAAACTTAGTTATTACTTCAATATATCGTGTTAAATATAATTAAAAATGTTTTATTATCTCGTGCGTGCAAATTGTATGTGGTGTAAATAATTATGATATGAATTATATAGTTTTATAGATCGTTATAAGTGTATACATGCTACCTGATTGTAATTGAGACAAACATGATTATGAATTATATAAAGTGCAATATGAAGAAAAATCTCGAAAGAAAAATCGTGTAATAAGGCTATTAATAACTTTATTATTTTAAATAATGATTCAAGAGCGAATTAAAAATTAATTGATTTTATTATTAGTCACTAATACTTAATAATATTTCGATGAAAGATAATTTACTGATAAAAGTGTAGGTAATAAATATTTGGATCGCTATCATTAACAGGTTATGATTGAAGACAAACGAATAATCTTGCAGTTGATTTCTTCGACGTTGATTAAATTTGATAGCAGTGTTTTTTGTGACGTAAAAAATATTAACACGCGATAAAGATATGTTGCCACAGTGAAAAATGCGTCACGCCCTTATCAATAATTGTAAACTTGCGCTTTTCAAAGCGTAGACTGCATCGAGCGAAAATTTTTCGTACAGTCATCGACCGTATGCGAGTTGTATTAATGTAATTATTTGATATTTGACTCTGATATGGAAGATTGTTTAATATTTGGTTTATTGAAATAAAGTGATGTGAAGTGTGTAACATATGCGGGCTATCAATCGTGTGCAGACAGTACGGCGTAGAAGGTAAATTAAGAGTAATGAAATAGTGCAGGGGTTCGCCAATGTCATATGCAAATGGCCATTTGTTTCAACAAGAAGACGATCTGCCGCGAAGGCAATAACATGGCACACTGAAAAGCGCTCATTCAGTAATAATAATATTCACAAATAGATATGAATGCGGTGAGTCGAGTACTCGAGCGATATGTAGAACAGAACATCGGGCAAGAGTCGGCTGTAAAAATAAATGTAGTCGTGAGCCGGTCGTCGCGGACCGAGGACGACTTAAGAAATTAATACTCGCTTACACACCGTTTCCCGCGAAAAATACTGCCATAACTACCTGCTTATTTATAATCCAGCTGTCGAGAGTATTTTTGACGTTTCTCGCGCGCTTTTTTTTTTTTGTTAGTTTTCGGTAGGTGTACGGTCGTGATAAGCGTTATCGTCGTATCGAACAGCTGTTGTGTTGTGGTTTTGCGGGCCACGTGTCTCGGCGACGGACGTCAGTCGACGGCGGACGTCGGAAGCAGCGTCGCGTGTTGGAGCGTGACCTACGCGAATGTTTTCGTTCGCGATACAAAATAATATCATATCCGCCGGATTGTTATTGTAAATATTGATTGTCAGACCGGACGCGCTGCGAACAATTCGACTGTGAACGTCGCGTACCGATGAGAATACATTATTATGTCGGATAACGCGAAGTCACGACGTAACAAAAGAAACAGGAACAACAAGAAGAAAAATAAAAACAAGGATAATAATCATGCTGGCAGTGTGCAAGATGAGAGCAAACCGTATGCCTCGCCGGTCAACAGTGAATTACCACGAATCGAAATCGAAACGTCCGTGCCACAAACGGAAACGAAAGACGAAGTTGTCGCTGATGTAAAAGACTGCAATGGAATAAAACTTGACCAATCTTGTCCCAAAGTTAAAGATCTAACGGTTGATCCTGAGCTGAATACGGTTTCTAGTTTTGAAAATGTTGCTGACATACAAATTTCTAGACTGCAGAATTACACGGTTCAATCGCCCGAAAGAACCCTGGAGCGTGTTGATAGAAAGAAAATGGTTCATAGTCCGAAGAGTAAAAGTCTTGACAATGATGATTCCGCCATCCTTGATATTGTTGAGGTGACGGAATTGAAGTCCGATGATGAAAGAAGTGTTGAAAACATTGCTATAGTTTCAGAAGCCGAATCATCGGATGCTGAAATACTAGAAAGATCTCCAGATAAAAATGTATACAATAATTGTGAAGAAATCCTAGCAGTGTCACCTTGTTCATTCACTACGGTTTTACCCGAAAAGGCGATTCCAACTATACAAAAAGAAGAATTAGATACGAAATATTTTGCGAGAAATCTGAATATGACATTAAATACAAATGATTTACTATCGAAAAATCTTCCTACGGTACCGGAAGCTAAAGAATCTGATAGAGATACCGATGAAAACGATTCTGACGGTGATGAGTTGAAGAAAAGAAGGGCAAGAAAAAAAGCTGCTCTCGAAGAACATTTTCTACCTCAAATCCTACATCCTAGATTCTTGGATGTAATCGATGAAGAAAGTAGTAATGAATCCACGGATAGTATTGGAAAGCGTAATCGTGATTCTCTCAAACGATATGATGATGGAGATGACGATGTTTTCGCTCCAGATAAAAAAGTAAAAGAACCTAAAGAATTCTTTCCAAAGCTTAAAAATTACTCGGCTTGTATTAGTGAGATGAAGAGACAGCAGGAATGCTTGTTAGTCGGAGCTAAAATTCTTGAAGCTGATGTCGAACAAGGGTGTAGCGATTGGACTATAGAAAAAACTGAAGAGCAACGCGGAGCTGATATTGTTTATTTAGAAGATTCTTCGGGTAGTACAAGCGAAGTTGAAATTACTGACGACGGCAAAAATATTCCGTACGCCGATGAAGATGAAAGAGTCACAATAAAGACTCCGATTATTGAATTTGATACTAATTATCTTACGAGCGGCAACAGTGTATTACTCCCGATTTTATTGAATATGAAGTCGCATGACAAAAATAATGCGCCGGATGTTTGCAAATTAAATGGCAACAGTCGACTCGATTCGGGTAGGGTCACTTTAACACCCCCGCCTTCTCCCGAGACTGCTCTGTCGTCCGGCGAGGAAACAGTCGAAGGCTTGGAAAGCTTGCCACTACACACCCCGGTCCCAGTTGCGTGCAATGAAGTCATCATGTTGGCCAACGATTTCGTGGACGAACTGCCCATTGTCACGGACCTTTTAAAAAGTTGCGAAAATCATATAAATTACACAAAACCGGAATTAAATGACACATTCGTGAAAGAATCAATCAAAATGGATTCTACAGATACTGACTACGCTTCTTCGGTTGAAGATCACAAAGACTTTTCTCGACAAACCTCATCCGGTAGTGCGTGTTCATCTCATAGCACGTCTCACAGCACCGCTAAATATAATCCCTCGAGTTCATCCCTCACTGATATAACCGCCCTGTTGCATGACGATTTAGCGAGTGTGCCTGAACCCCTTGATAAGAAGATTGCCGGAGATGTCGGCAAAGAGGGTTCTAATCTTTATCGGAATGTTACAGGTCCAGAAGACGCGCACCTAATCACCGAAGCACCCGGCAAATTGAAAGACTTGTGTTTGACAAGGGTCGCCTCACTGCCTTACGGTTCGGCTATTCTTCAAGAGCTGGCGGCCGTATCAGAAAGTTTAGGAAATATCACAAGTCAAATGAGACCTAATTACGTGAATATTAAACAGCAAGAAAGCATGCCTAGTTCGACGGACGTGGGTGTGAAGCGATCGCCAGTGATAGAAATTCACGCAAAACCGCCAACGCCGATACCTGAGAAGGTCCCTCCGCCCATCGCGCCTCGACAGTCATCGTTCAGGCTATCTCGAGAAGAGCCGCCGCGAGTGGGGCTAAGATCGCGGGTCAATCCTTCCGTTGTTGCGTTGCTTACTCCTTCTCAAAGAGTGGAAATCGAAAGAAAGTGGGATACGGCTGCGGATGAAGCCGGAGAATTAATAGACATGCATAAAAAGTACGCCGAAAGAAGAGGCTATCGCGAATATCACTCTGATTCGGAATCGAAAGCGCCGTGGGCTAATAATATCCGTGATAAAGTGTCGGTGCAGTCGCCGGTGATGAGGCGGAGGGTCAGCGGGACGGCGGGGACCGGCGCCGCCGACGCTAATAGACCGCTGGCGTCTGTCCGAGATCGCGAAGCTGCGTTTAATGCTGCGAGAAATGCCGATGATATGCGAAATCCAACGTCTGACCGCCTCCGGTTCGCTGAGACAGTGCGAGCCTTCGAGGATCTCAATGAAAATGTACTCGATGGCGAAAAACGTACATTCTGGACGAAAAAATTGGACGACGGAAATATCAGTGTTGATATTTCGGAAAGCATTCGATCTGACAGTAGGATGTCGGCTAGGATAAAAAATGGAAATATTGATGATACAGATTTCGGCTTAAAATCCTTAGAAGCCCTTATCGAAGGGCTCGACTCAAAAGTACAATCCAAACCAATGATAAACGGGGATGGAGAATCCAATAAAAGTAAAGAGAGAATTATAAAAATATATCAAAATCATAGCGACTCAGAAGATTCTAAAAGCCACGTGCAAAGATTGCATAACAGAAGAGCATTCATTTTGGATGATCCAATATTTGATCCCCCTAAGCCAGATAATAAAGTTAAAAAGATATATCCCTTAATTGACAGTGGAGAGCCTAGAAGGAGACGCTCATTACCTAGAGATATACAAGATCGCCAGATGGAATATATTATTCAAAAGGAACGAGAAATAGAAGAACAAATTAAAAGTTTAGAACGAGAAAAGTGGCTGTCTAACTATGAAACCTTCAAAACATCTGAGGTCAAAATTGATACAAGTAGTGGTAAAATTCCAGAAAAATCTTTTTCTGCTGAAAAGTATCACATATCTCGACAAGGTGATGTTGCTATACAGTCAGAAGAAACTGCTGATAAAATAAACAAACAATTAAAAATTGAAAGACCACTCTCTCAAGCGCCTCTTCTGTGTGAACCGAGTCAAGGGGAGAAGTTCAGAGATCAGATGTACAGTGAGTATATGGACAGAGTGGCTGAAAGAGAAGAACGAAAACAGCACAAGGTTATAAAGATGACATCTGTTAATACTGTCAATGGCACAGAAGTGGTTGTACCTTCCAAAGCTGGAACTTTGGAAGAAATAAAAAAAGCTTGCGGCATGATCGAAGAAGAGTTTATTACGAAAGCGAAAGAGCGGTGGGATAAACTAGGATTTGGCAGTTTTGACGACGATATTAAGAATCCTTCTCCAAAGCCCGGTGATCCGGCTTGTGAATCTCGTCCAGTTATTATCGATCATAAAATTAAAGTGCTGGACGGTGACAAGGAAAAGGACGTTAAGAAGTTGCCGAGTCATCTTCGAGAGTTTGTGCAGTTCACGGCTAGCGGTGGAGGTCAGGACGCTGGTGAGTTGAAAGAGACGAAAAAAGATCGTGACCCATCAGTGTTTGTTACAGTGTGTGCCTTTATAGTCCTGTTGTTTACTATTGGGAGGAGCTTCTGGACTGCCAGAGAATGAAAAAAACAATAACAACTAATACCGACTAACAACATTAAAAAAAACAAAACTAAATTTGAATAACATTCCTTGAATGAATATTAACAATAATCACATAACAAAATTAATCATTTTCATAATTTGCTTGCAATTGTGTGCTTGTTGTAATATTGTTTAATTTAATATATAGTGATGTTGTGATTGGTTTTATTTTTATTAACAATTAATGAATATTGTATAAATTATAATTATATTCAAATTGCTTGATAGCCATCGTCATATCTAAGAATATAACATTCCATTTTTTGTGATTCCATCAATACATTTCATTGTTAATAATAATAATAATAATAAAAATAAAATATATTTTTTACTTCAAGTTTTAATGATACATCATATACAAATTTTTAAATAAACCGTGTCGATACATTCCAAAATAACACTTAATAAATAAAATAAACAAGTTAAAGCATTTATAGTTTCATATTTATTAATTATTAAATTTCTCATTTACTCCCATATTTATTATATTTAAAGTAGATTCAATCTGAAAACATCATTTATTTTCAATATAATATTATCCATTCAAATTACTTCAAAAGTAAGTTTCGTAGAAATGTTTTGCTGAATTTGCTGGAATAATTTCTAACTCTATTCATTAGTAAAGTTTTAAAACATCATCCGAAATACATATTATATAATATATTAGTTAATAATTTAGTAGATATTATAAGTGACTAAGTCATATTAAGTATTATATTTATACTTCAAATTTGTATCTGTTAGTGTAAGTTTTTTGTGACATTTAAATTACTGTGATTTGATTGAATAAACGTATTATAATAAAATATTCCATTCTTTTTTATATTTTATATTCTTCAATTATCGATACACATTTGTTTCATACATTTATTAATCTAATGTTGCATTCCGACACATGCCCGCATAGAGAAGATAATTCATTCAAATCTGATTAAACATTCATTGTATGCATCATACAATTTGTTATGCAAATCGCTAGCTACAAATTCACTAAAATTTACTCGTGTAATTTATTCAAATGCAATAAAAATTATACAATATTATAGTATAGCTGACCATTTGATATCAACGCGACGTACCTCATCTTGCGGAGGAAATGAAAAACTTTCAGGTTGCGATCTTAGATTCTTTTTCTAATGAATGGATCACGTCACAGATGGCGCACATATATCAGTTTAAAGAAAATAAATTAATTCGCTGATTAAAATACAATATATTATGAGATGTTTCTGCACATTATCACATTCATTACAAAATATAATAATATGATTTATGTTTGTTTTTAAAAACGTTGTCGTTCGACATTTAATTTTCGACACGTGATCTATAATTTTTCATACATAATTATTTAAAAGTAAATGCCTATAGGTTAAAAGAAATACGTTTTCTTATTCAGGATCTCCATATTATGATAAATACTGCTGTGTGGAAATTTTGGTGTTTCATACTTTCTAGCTGGCTCACATATTCCACGAAATTGACTCGTCAGGGAAAATATTACTTAAAGGTTACGTATCTATTACACATTATGGAAATAATCAAAAAGACGATAATTGACAAAACTGTTATCGTAAAATTACACTTGCAATACCAATTTCTGTATTTTCAAACTTTAATCAAATAATCCCTATAATATAATTATTATATTGCCCAAGCATACTTAGTCAAAACTTATTTTAAATTCAAAATTATTCGCGAACTTTGATGTATTTTTTTTATTTACGGAGTTGAGGGTTTTTGGCTTTTGGCATATTACAAGATATTATAATAAAAATACACGGGTGGATATTTACACAAATCAATCGTATACCAGAACAATCAGCATAATTTCGAAACTCACAAATAGAAGAAAAATATTACAAATAATTTTCTATGATAAAGTTTACTAATATTAAATGCCTAGTAACGAATTATACGATAGAATACTTTTATCAATATTAATATTACGGGTCTTCTTTATTGTTGTATATTTCGTTTATATAAAACTATTGAACGTATTGTTTTTCTATCATGTCCACTCCTAAAGTGGATTTTAACATTGCGAATAAAACGACTATATAAATGTAATATATAGATCTTCACATTATGAAAACTTACTTTATAAAAGGATTTATTTTAAAGTAATTTGACTCGATTTATTAGGTATATATTCCGGAATTTTTGGATTAAAAAAAACCTGCAGTTTTGTCAATTGAACCCGCAAACTCAGACTTCGAAGCGCGCACACCAACCTCTCGCCCAGCGTGGCGATACTGAATAATGAATCCATGTTATTTTATTTCAGGAATTGTGTAATATTGCACCATATTATCAAGAATTGTTTATATTCAGCTAGGACGTCTATTATCCATAATAACTCCGCTAAGCTATTAATCATATTATGAATATGAGTGATTTAAAAATAAATATCTCAATCAGTACAAATATTTTAATGGAAACGTAACGTTTTACTACACACACACATATATATATATATACTAGTAAGTAGCAAAAACTGTTGCATCGATGCCAAATTTACAAAAATAACATTGCATTTTTCTCCTACTTGCACATTTAAAAATAGCACTGGAACACCATTTTCAAGAATAGATGTTTTTTTACCTGCCGCTCGCAAAATGAAAGCCAACAAAACACCAACTTGGCAGTGAAACAGTTTTTTTTGCTTCATTTGTAAATATAAAAAATAGTCTGTGTTAAATAAATCGGATTTCGGAAACCGGAGTAACACTGTATGATAATATTTGTTTCATAATAACGTTTAACGATGTTTTTTTAACAATACTGTCGTCTTATTTATATTCAATATTGTGTCATTTATTTTTAAAACGTAGATGTTACAAAGGAAAATAACATTTTGCATAACCATGAAAATTTTATCCAGTGTTTCTCAATCTTTGCTTCTTCCGTTTCCGGTATTTGATCGACTCTTCTCTAGAGTTTTTTACGACTACTTATGTCACCCCAAAAATACTCTAGCAAACTCCAAATAGTGCACATACATTTTATTTAAACTGTTATATAATATATAATATTATACCATCTCCGCTCCGAGAGTGAAGCCATTCCAAAAATAATTTCCCAATGTGAAGATTTATTTCAACAGATTTTATATGAGAATGGGCTGTAAAACAATTGCTCAATATATTCCGCTTCCTATCGTTAATCTTTAGATTTAAAAAAATCCTGCGACTTTGGTTCCAAAATATGCACGCTCATCTATCGGCCAGTAGAATGATAAAAACTGTCAATTCTAAAGCATAGTACCATTACTAAGCCATTAATAATCAAATATATATATGTATTATATCGTATAACGGTTATTTGAAGAGGATATGTGAATTCTCAATTTAATACTAAAACTATTTTCTTCAAACAAAAAGATTTACAGTTTCGCTTATATTTAGTGGATATAAATTCATATTATAAGTTCCATTTGTAATATTGGATATCAATTATATACCAATGAACTGTATGAGTATGTAATCATGATTTATTTATCTAAATGTGGGTTATAAATCATTGGAAGTATGCTAGCAAAGCATACGCCCTTGGATAGAATGTATTAAATTTATCTAAGTAGTTCATTAATGAAGAAATAAGGATCTATTTGTGTCAGTTTAACTGGAGGTATCACAGTTAACGAAAATCTCGCAAAAGATTTCAAAGAAACGACTGTGAATGCGTTCAAAATATATCTTACACCCACTCGTTGGAGGGGCATTGAAAGAAAATACATAATAATTTAGCTTTAAAAACATTGCAATGTTAATTTCTTGTTAAAGAAAGTAATATATAAAATATAAACCTAGCAATAAAACCAATGTTCCAGGAATATATTAGCTTACATACGGTATCCGTGTGTAAGCTGAGGAGTTTCAGGAATTTATATAAACATTTTATTTTAAATATAAATGCTGATCTTAATTCAAAATTACGAATACTATTTTTTCCAAAACTTTTAAATTAATTTGGGTAGATTTAATATACTTTTATCTTTTATTCCAGTCCATGGAGTCAGTCATTACACATTTAAGTTGAATTGTTGTCTGTATTGTATGCAAATAATAAAGAATAAAGTTTTTAAGAGTTTGAAATGTTAAAAATGAATTCCAACCGATCTTAATACTTTATGATGACAACTAAAACAGATTTACTGAAATATGAATTATTCATTTGCCTATACAATTGTATCTATTTACATATATTAAACAAGTGTAATTTTGCGTGTAATCGTATGTATATACGTTTAATATGAATAATTGTTTGAGATTTGTTAAAACATAATTTAATCAATATTGCAATTAATAATAAACAGTTGTCAAAGAGTGCATTAAAACAGTAAAATCAATCTCTATACTTTGTGATTTATGACATTTGGCTTATTAATATCATACAAAAGATGACAATTCATGATAGTAATTCTAAATTCTCATATTTCAAAGTATATACTGATACGTTCAAGTCATATGACGGAGTGTTCCAATATAGGCGAAATGACCGATTCACTGGCACCTGTAACAATTCTCTTCTGTCTCTTACATATACTTAGAGGTTCGTCCGAGTTATATTTACTCTCTCACAGTAAAGTAGGGCAGGAGAGCCGACCTGTCATTTTCTTTACGTTTAATTCGGTTGAATTCGGCTATTCTCGCAACGTTTCGGCACCTCTATCAACGGCGTCCACAAATATCATTTTACGGCCGGAATTAAAATCACGGTTATGAAAGATCGCCGGCGTCTCGGGCGTCGCGACGCCGATTTTCAAAGTTTAAAATCAGAGATACAGAAATAAAAGCGACCGTTCTTCTCGTAAAGTTTATCACTAATTTATTAAGTGTATTTCTACTCATTCAGCGAAAGTATGGTTGAGTAATCAAGCAAGTATTTATTTAATGGGCCCACCAATTAGTTCAATGTTACGTTTTCTTTAATTAGTTGACACAATAAGATAACTTTGAAGTCGAAACCACTTAAAATTTAGTATTGAATGGCAGAGCTCGGGTCACAAAAAATACCCTTATCGATGGTTACAATTTAAATAGATTCAGACATTTTAATTACTATCATATGCTTAGTATCAAGCAGACGCAAGGTTAAGACGTTATGTGGAGGCAAATATATCTGATAAATATGTTATTATTCAGCGTAGTCTTTTATATCGGTTCATCTAAATTTATTTTAAACTGAATATATATGTGAAAAAATCGGCCTTTTAAATATTGTAATTTTGTTTAACTAATATTTTTTTCATCTAAAATTAAATAGAGAGAATTCAGAAAATAATGTGGATAGTTAATTGTATTATACAAAAGTTCGATTAAAGTAAAGAATGTACGGAATGGTAACACTATTATGTTAAATCAATTATCTTTGGCTTAGCTAAGATTTTGAAGGCTCAGAATTATCGATATAATAATAACGTCCACCTAATCTATAGTCTGAGAAACGTTATTTAACGTAATTTAGATGTCATTGTGTTACTATCAAAAAATTCGTAAAAACAGAAGATTATTATTTACTAAAGTTAATATAGTTGATTGTGTTGCTTTACTAAATTTATTGTTAAATATCTATAGCAAGTCATTAGCATTAATATCCTATTTATCTTTTAGAATAAAATATATTTTCATTAAATAATAGTTTTAATTTTAATATGTTTTGTCTCCCCGGTCGCGCAGTTGGTAGCGTGCGCGCCTAGCAATCTGGAGAATGCGGGTTCGATTCCCCATCTGTCGGATTTTTAAAAATTCAAAAATGCAGGACTGGATGCCCATTGGGTTGAGCATTGTATGACAAACAATTCTCGTGAAAAATAATCTGTCAATACGTATTCATATTGTGGAAATCAATACACTCCATTTTCGGAGTGGATACCCTCCACACTGTGTAGATCCATACGCTCCAATTTGGGAACAAACATGGTATAAAAAAATAATAATTAACAGTACTTCCTTTATTTATATATGGAATATTTTATGATGTAATTTAAAATAGTCCAGAGATTATATATTAACAATTAAATAAGGCTCAGATAAAAATGTTACTCTGTAATTGAAATTGGAAATATTACAGATTATTTCTTTAAATTATTATTTTCTGTTTTTAATGTAGCTTACTGAATATTAGAACTATTATAAATTAATTGCTGATCACTTCAAATGTCATTTGCAATATCAGTGACTGACCACTAGGTCCTAATAATTTCTTGAAAAATCTTTAAAGAAATCTTTTTTTAGATTTGAAGAGAGTAATAAAAAATGTCAAGAATGTGTTGATTGATAACGTTGTATTTTTAATGATAATTTTATATCGATTGTAATTAATAACCCATTTCATAAACCCGTTGCAGTTATATAGGTCAACCCTCTTACTGCTCAATTTACCGTTTCAATTCGCGTGATTCGAATTTGTTGTCGTAATGGATTTTCCGCATTTTCCTGATTTTCTCTGATGTCCTCTTTGCGCGGGTCAAAACTGTTTTTAATCGGGTTTCGCAACAAACACGGCGGCGAGCACATCTGTCGCTAATTTGACTCGGCCGAAGTTATTTCAGTGGGCCATTACGGAAGTGACGTCACAGCGCCGCCTCCGGTTGCCTCCTGCGACGCCGCGAGCTTCCTAGAAAGCTT
This sequence comes from Rhyacophila evoluta, assembly GCA_022683975.1. Classification (NCBI taxonomy): domain Eukaryota; kingdom Metazoa; phylum Arthropoda; class Insecta; order Trichoptera; family Rhyacophilidae; genus Rhyacophila; species Rhyacophila evoluta. Next base: position 36,558 of record JAGVSQ010000099.1, read on the forward strand.
CGAAACGACGTCTTGTTAAATGATTGTTATGCAATAAGTTTATTCACAAGAATTTTGACGCCTACCACCGATATATTTGATAAATCTTCCGTAGCTTTACAAATATGCAAAAACAGATATTTCAGCTGTATATATAATATACATCAAATACCTCAAGCTTTTATCTGCTGACTTGTTAATTTTACCCAACCAATTTTCATAGAATCATTAGATCTTGTACTAAAATATTTTAATATTGTTCATAAATTAGAACTTCTTCAGTTTGGAAGGGTTCTTTCAAAAATATGATAAATAGTCTCATTTAAATAATAAATAATAACATTTTTTATGTATTTTTTAAAATATTTATTAATCAGGACAGTCAAGACAATTTTTTTAGAAAGATTATTTTAGTATAAAAAATGAAAATTTGGAATGATCTTTTTTTTGGAATGATCATTTGGAATGATCATTTGGAATGATCTTCTTTTACACATGTATAGAATATGCAACTCAATATTTGTATGTTACTAAAAATAAAATCGATGATGAATATCAATTTAATTAAAAATGGTATCTCGTATCAAATTATGTATTTAATTTTATTTGTATTTTTATGCTCTAATGAAAGCCTTCCTGAAAACAGTATTAAATTTGAATAGGCAAAGCGTATCGATAACGATGGCGTATTCTGTGGGTGTAAAAAAGTTCAATAGGTTTTCTGGTATCGAGAAAACGTAAAAGCTCTTTCTGTGGAAAAGAAAAATATGAAAAGCTTCGTGGGACAGAAAGCAGTTGTTGTATTTTGTATTCCTTTAAGGTGCGCTCACCTAGTTTAACTTTAAGAATCAAGTAAATTGTTGTCAATAACAAACTGGGAATATTCATGTATGTACATTTTTGTATATGTTTCAGTAAAATTTTAAATTCCGATGGTGGATACATTAACTAGTCTGTGTATGCGCTATCTTTGAGTTTTAGTTGTAGCTTACGTTGCTAATTATTCGATATTGTATGTGTATATATATATTTATTTTAGTATTTGAATTTGAATTGTGCTTTATATGCGTGTTTCAGAAACATCAAGCACTGTTTCTGAGACATACATTGATATTTTTCAGTTGTAAGATTGTATGACTTTGCTAAAATAAAAGTTACACGGTATTCATTTTTATTAAGTATGGTGTTATGTTAGACTTTAGATATTATCTTGTGTGTATTTATTTTAACTGATGTGCAGTATTTAAGTTGACACTTTAACTGTAACATATAGCCATCATTGAATTCAATTAGCTATAGTTTAATGGGTCAGGTAAATACTTAGTATAGTTTAAGTATAATAAATATGAGTGAGCTTGTTGTTTTTATTTATTAGAATATAATTTATAAATACCGGCTGTATTAAAACATTTAAAGGTTCCTAAATTAGTAAAAAAGGATTGAATTTTAAACTATTATTTGTTGATATTTTTTATTTATATCAGGTTACATTCGTGATAGAGTTCTGAGTGACTTTGTCGTCAGGAAACAAGTTTCTAGAAACGTAAAAAAACGAAAGAAACCGTAGCGCTGTGTTGAGATATCGACATTTATCACTCCTTTATGGCGGACGTGTCACACTTTTTTGCAGGAGAAATGTGTCACTCTTGTTCAAGGGAAATGCGTCAAATCGATATATACCTGCGTAGACTATGTACGACCATGAAACTATACGTATCCTATCAGGTTATGATGCTTATTCTGTAAAGTAAATTGTACAAGATCTGTTTTTAACGTGGTATATTCTAATATTGTGTATACATGCATTAGAATATTATTATCCTAAATTACGTGTTTCGTTTAACGCGAAAAGAATTATTATTGCACCATCTATTCAAACTAAAATTTTAATATCGACTCTAGAAAGGCAAGCCGACATAACCTTTCATAAAGTTTTTCAAAAAAATATAATCACAATGTACACATTTTATTACACGTACCATTGAAAGGATGTTAGCTGCAAATGCCGGACTATTACTTATCTAAATTTAGCTTTTATGTTTGAACACTTAACAAGATAGGGTGGGAAATCGCGGAATCAGAAAAAAAAGATTTCCACCTCGTCCATTTTATTGTTTTTTTCTTTTTAAATAATTACATTTAGAATACATATCAAATTGGATAAATAAAATACCACTTTGGTGTTTGTGCACTTCAAGGTTGTGTCTATTTGATATTTGAATTTATCTGAAATGTTTTTTGTTCCCTCTGTAAAGATTTTTATGTGTGGGCTATATTCTTTCTACAATGTACGATACATCAAAGATAAATTAAAATAAAGTAACATTACGGATATATCACCACTTGAACTATTTATGAAATCCATATATAGGAGCGAAATAAAACCTTTTTCAATTTTTCTTACTACATTACTACAGTACTTACGTACATGTAAACTGTATATTTTTAACGTTAAAAACTAAGCAATCTCTCACTTCATTGCGATTTACTGGCATCCGTTTTACTTCAAGCTGAAAGATGATCAACCTATTAAAAAGAAATATATTATTCTCAAGGAATATATTTCGAGGACACTTAATCTTGATAAAGTCGACGACGTATTTCTGATGACATTGTTTATATAAAGTATATATTATAGTTAAAAACGGCGACGTCAAATATGAGTCTCACAGCTTTGAGAAATGGTTATGTTCATAATAATGCCTGCTATTTAAGATATTCGGCAATTTGCAGTATGTCTTTGATATTAAATTTCATTATCCATCAGTGTTATTGTTTGTTGTATCTATTTCACCACAATTTTTGGTCATTATTCGTAATACGCGTGTAATATATAAGACATTGAATTGTTACTGAAAATCCGGTCACTTACAGTTAAAAACTGTGACTGTATAATAGATTGCGGTTGAATATTATGTCATCATATAAATATGTAGAATGTAAAAACTGTAGGAAGTTTGTGGTCAATAATATGATTACTGTATGATGCATCTGAATTTTTAAAATTTACCTCACATTATTCACTTGGATTGTTTCCTTTACTATTCGTTCAATGCTTTCTCCTTGTCTTTGAGTTGGAAATCAACATAATATTAGTATGAAATAAAAAAATATGATACAATTTTTGAGTATTCATACAATTTTTACTAATTACAGTAGTATTATACAGTTGTTATGTATAACTGTACAAACTGCTATGTTGTCTATACATTTATATTACGAAATTTAAACTTTCAGATACATATAGTATTGAAGAACTACTGGTTTTATGCTAAATATAGCTTTACAGTTTACTATGATATACAACTAACAAAAATTATGCGTATCTTGACATTACGATTAACACACCCGTTAATTAATCAAAAATGTTTTAATTTCACACTGTCATGTAAATGTATTATTATGTTTTACTGGCACTTTCATTATTCCCAAATTTTTACGAATATAATATCGTTTATTTGATTGACCTTATTTTTCATTCATAATCACTCGTTTTTTACCATATTCGCTCTTAAAATGGAGTACAGCATGACCTCGATGTAACGGACTAATTCTATTGCTATTCTTTTACTGTCTAAAATTACGAACATGTAATAAAATTATGCTAGACAATATCTTCATCTACTTCTAACTACTGTAAAACATTTTCTTCTGCAGCATTATTCTATATTGTTCTACATAATTAAGGAACCATCGACCCTTCTTAATCTACGTCAATATTTTGGTCATCAAACAATTTCTTCATTTTCCGATGTTTGTATTTTTTCACTTCTTTTCGGATATTTTGTTCGTTATGTCCGAAGTCTGCCATATCGAAGTTTCACTGTATATGATACTCTACAGTTGAAAAAGATGTTCATTCCAGAAATTAAATATATAAATCTTCTTAATGTTAAAACGAGCCATGGTAGATATTTTTACGAATGTCGGTTATCAGCCAGCTAGTGTTGCACCAAACTCACAGAATGCATATTCAGATTTTAATTTTTGCCATTTTTCGGCACCGAAATACGCACACAGTTACCTCTCGCCCAACTCAAAAAATCATATTGAATTGAAATAAATATATCAGTGATAGATACATTCTTTAATATATGTATGCATTATCGACACATACGTGATATTCCTAAAAGAATTAGCGGTTATAATATAGTAACCTGACTCATGATCTTTACTTTAGATTGTCTTAAAGTAAATTAAATAATTAGATTGTATACTACACTCTACAGCTGATGCGTGGAAATATTCATATAAAGCATTCAGTTATAAATTTAAAAATCCTTCAATTAATAGAACAACATTTTTTTATAAAAATAATAGTTATAAATATGGTTATAATTTAAATATAATATTCAAAATTACTGTTTGATTTGTAAAGAATACAGAATAATACAAAGTAAGTTAAAAGCTCCCAATAATAAGCAGACGAAACAAACCAACAGATAGATATGAATAATTGGCTTCTCTGTTTGTTGCAGAGAAAAAGCTTCGGTAAGCTGAAATTGTATTTTGCGAAGTTCTTCTAAATAATATGTTGGTTCAATGCTTGTTATGTGAACCAAATACACTTATATTGACCTGGTATTGTTAGGACTGCTTTGTTTAGCTAGCAGACTGCTCACATACAAGCATGTTATTATAATAATTTTACAGAAATTTGTAACTGTAAGCCGGTCTTTGTTGGATTTTAATAACTAACCTAATTTTACACATACAGTATTTAAAATCATGTGGCTTATACAGAATTTACACAGTTTATAAACAATTCGTTTATGATTTCACTATTAGTATTATAGTCTCCAAATTAATCGTATGACAACTTTTTGTATGATTCCACCTGTAATAAAACGTTCAAAATATTCAACGAATTATTTAGGTATGAAATACAATATAAATCAAAACTTTTTGAAATGTGTGAATTTATATAGAATAGTAATTCCTGTTTTTAGTGATAAGAGTAGTTTCACGCATATATAAAATTCAATATTAGTGTGGAGATATTGAATTCAATGCTGATAAAAATGAAAAGTAGTTGCATAAGGCTTATTATTAATAATTTAAACTGAAATTATATATTACGTTATTCATCATTGTCATTACCTTAACCAGCCCAGTCTTCGTTTGACTTGAATCCATCCGTTTAATCTGAACCTAATTTATAAATTTAAAACCATTTGAATTGTGCAACGTTCCATCTATATAAATAAAAATGTAATTTCAAATGTTCGTTTGTTCAAAATCTTAAATCTCAAAAAGTTCTTCACCGATTGCTTTGAAATTTCACACAACGTTGCATTAAAATACGCGCATGCTTTTGAATACCTAATACAATATAGACGTCACATATGTGACAGGTAAAAATATTTTCATTATTTTCCATTTAACCAGACTGAGTCACAGCGACGCGTGGCCGGGTACAGCTAGTATATAATACACTAATTATATTGTTATATCCGACCTGGATGGACATTTATATTTTCAGGCTGTATGTAGATGAATGACATACAAAGTTTATACTGAAAATATGTGACATTTAATGTATATTTTAATATGCGTATGGACGAAACTATTAATCACTAATATGTGAAATAAAACAATAATTTTAATACACGTCTTCATGTTGCGGGAATCTACATGCCCCATTTTCTGGAGTGGAGATCTTTGCTCTGTGTATATATCAGATGTTCTACTCTCGCAGTAGACATGGTATAAAAATTCAAAATGTTAATTTGATAAATAAAATAAAGTGAGCGCTTGTTATCTGAGTAAAGCGAATTTTATAAATGCAAAAGAAATTAAAATTTATGATAATTTTCTAAAACTTAGAATACAGTTAATGTTAAATTTTCAATAGAAATAACATGGAGCAATATGATTCATTAACCCTTGTTCTAAATACCACTATATTTACAATGTAATTTAATAGTCCAGTCACACCCCAGTCTGGGCACAAAATGAATATTACCTAAAAGGATTCGATGAAAGGGCGACCAGGATGCGTGCGCCATATTATTTATTTTGTGCCAGGCAATGAAAAGACCTTTGGGGTGGGTTAATTAATAGCCGGGGTTACTAAGGGATGACTCACCACTTGACCTTACCACCATGCTACTTGCCCGTATAAGGAACAGTAATAACTTCACCGAATTTATAAACTCACTGTCCGCAGAATAGTTGAATTTTTCTTGGGTCTGCGGTTAGAATAACATTTACGCTCAAGTGAAAAGGTTGTTGAAAATTCCGGGAATATTACAATATGTATAACAAGTGTAATAGTAAATGGGTATGATGTATGGAGTGTAATAAGTCTCCCCAGAAGCCGAGAGGTGAGCGTGCGCGCTGAGAAACTAAAAATCACGTATTTATAAACGATTGGTTGATAACTAATTTTTGTAAACAATATCTATCAAGTTATGTTTTTACCTTGATAATATCAATATATCTTTCTTTTAAATAAGATATCTTCACGCCGTGTCTTATGCTTCACTTTCGGAGCGAACATTGTAAAAAATCTATCATTCAATCAGTTTTGTGTGTAGCTATTCTTGTTGTCATTTATGTTTTTAAAATTATAATTAATTTTACAAATATGTATATAAATGCAATTTTTATTTAATTTATTAATTGATAAGCTTAGAGAAAGCTTGGCAAAGATGTGTGGTATTATACAGCTTAGGATTATGAAAAATAACGAAACATTAGGATACGTTAATTCAATATTGGGTTGGTTCTGTCTAATGATAATAATATGAAGAGTGTTTACGTATATTTACAAATGTACTGTTGATGTCATTTAGGGAGGATTTACCGATGTTTTATTTGGTAATTTGATCGTTATAATGTGAGTGCAATATCCCAAGCGGGGGAAAACTGTAGAGTGATACGTATTTCTAAAAGTTCTAACAATAAACTTTTTCAGAAACGATATTTTATAGCAGGATATTTGTCAACTTTTGGAGGTTTTTTTTTTATATCAGTCAAGTGTTTATATTGAGGATATCCATATAATTCATTCTATGTTGTTAATATCTTCACACTATGGAAGCCCATATGTCACAATTGGACGTGGTTAAATATAATATATATATTTTAAATAGTCTTGTTTATACATATTAGTTATCGATGATTGATATTTCAGTTTAAAATATGTATTATAATACGGTATAGTTGAAACTGTAACCGTATTAATTGAACAGGTTTTTTTTAGTTATATCGGTTGACAAGAATAAAACCAAGTCATATGGTTGGTCTTAACGATTTTATTAAGTCTTTTATAATGAAATGTTTGTTTTTAAATAGAGTTTTATATCAAGAAAATTATAATTTGATTAATTTCGGCATTGGTATTCACGATCCATAAAATAATGCTGCGTACTCATAGTGTATATTTTATTTTCATATTGATTATATTATTGGTAACATTAAAAACATGTTTTCATGTAAATATAAAACATCTCGTTGTCAAAGGAGCTTGATGATTTTTCTGCCGTTGTCTTTCGTTATGTCAAACGAAGTGTAGATTTGATGAATTCGTTATTTCCGAAACTATCCGTCATCCGCAGACGTTATTATATACAGTGGCAAGCCGAGCTGGCCGCTAGCAGCAGAGTGGGTGGATCACACATCAATACAAACTACCCACGTGACGAGGCGGACGAAAGTTTCGGAGTTTAATCTGCGGATGAGTTGAAAAGCTTAGAGACTCGAGCTTTCAATGAAGTACGTTACGTCGTGTACATATTAAGTTTGAAAGTTTAGCTATTCTTTATGTTATATTGTCTAAAGATTGTCATCTTTGCCTGATTATAGAATCCATAATCAATTATTAGAGTATTTTAGCAATATCTTGTATACAAACGTTGCTGATTTTGTATGTTTTTTACATTATGAAAATTAAGATGAAAAATATAACTTGACAGCCAGCCACACAAGTGTGCGATTGAACATTTTTACTACTAGCCTCGTGTACATATACTATTAGCTTTCAATAACTGTAAGAAAAAAGGATCAAAATTATTATGAATAAGTGGGTGGATTATTTATCCTCTGATCCCCTTCAATTTTCTTTTTTTAAAACTTTCGAAATAGTTTAACGTCCTGTATTTCCCCAATCTTTAATAATTATATTTATTACTCAAAACAACTTGAGTATAGTAACGTGCATCTCTACGTCATGTCGTTACGTAATTAATTCTGTCATAAACGATAATTCTTAAGAAAATTAAAGTGTTATTATTTGTTGACGCTCTGGCACTTCCTTTTTTCATTTATATACGAATTTCGTTAATGTTTTGATGTTATGCAAACGTATGTTTGTACTTTGAAATAATTTTTAGACCTAAGTTTAGTTGATCCAGTAACAAAGTTGCTAAGTGAGCATGTAAGAACTCACAGGTCAACTGTTCAAAGTCTGTAGCTATATAACAATTAAGAAAAGTAAAATAAAAATCCAGTATTTAATTAGTTGATAAATTCACAAATACAATTCATAAAATTGCTTCATACATCAGAACCGAAAATATATTTATAATTAATTGTTAAGTATTGTTATTATTTTATATAATTTATGATTCAGGTAAAAAATGTAGTATGTCATCAACTTTTCCTGCCGATATTTTATATCATTGATTTGTAACCAAATAAATTGATTAATCATAAATTGATTTCCTTTAAGCATGGCGTCATGGAATTACTATTTGGAAATCCGAAGAAAATTGTTTTAACTTTAACGCATGGAATTTGTTTGAATTCCAATGTCAAATTTAATCGCCAACGTGGGCGTCGGTATTCAAAGAATATTATCATTCAGTACGGGAAATTGCATCATACGTTCGTAATTATACGTGTTCAATATTCAATGTTCTCATTGAAATGAAATTATTTTGAAAACAATAGGAAAATTAAAAAAAAATATATGTTAACTATTTTAAAAGTTTAGACAAGAGTATTATAATTATATCATTGAAAAAATATGTGAAGTATATTATTAATCCATGATACGAAATTTATGGGCTGTAAAATAGTTATTGTAGATAAGATTTAGAGGTCGTCTAATAGTATAACATGACGGAACTTGGTAGATTAGAAAATAGTCCGTTCATGTTTAGACTATTGAAGCATCCGTATTATTTATCTGAACCATATTAACATTTTACTTTAGTCTTGTGGTGAAGAGGAGTAGCCCTAAATAGTGGGTCCCAAATTGAGCTAATATTTTAAAATTTGGTTCAATGTATTCCCCTCAAAATTGTCACAGTTTTTAAAGCGAGTTTTGATATTTCTACGCATCGATCGATTGTGTACCTTTTCACAGTTAGCCTCAATGCTTATTAATGATAGCTTACAAAGATATCAACTTTATGTTATTTTATGATATATCTTTTATGATAAGTAATGATAAATGAATTTTAGATAACATTTTATCTAATTATCTAAAATAAAACTAGTTCATCTTTATAGAAATAAGATACAAAGTGTATGTAGACATAGAAATAAAAAGCGCTTGTTATAGGCGTAAAGGTATTAACATGTGACGGTGGATTTTATTAGCGAAAATTACGTTAATAATTTAAACTTTTTGTTTCGATACGATAAATGATAGATGATACTCAAATTTAGACACTGTCAATTATTAAACGTTGTTTTAATATATACTTAAATTTATGTCTCATGGATAGTGTCCATTTTGTAATTATTGACAATGACGTGATTGCATACGTGTTTTTTTATTGTATAAATACCAATACATACATTTATACCGACGATTTATAAAAAAGTCAAAGTTTTTGCTCGATATAAAAAATGCCCATCAGGCTTATTCCGATCCAACTACTCCGATAATGTCAGCTGTCTATTTGAATGGAAAACATCCACCCGAAATATTTTGCGACATTTCTACACACTTATATCATAAATGCCAGCCCCATTGGCGATCGCCTCGAACGTAGTTTTATCCATTTCTAGGAAAAAGCATTTTCATGTAGTGCCATGATATATCTCAACACCTTTTTGTGTACTTGAAACTTAATATCACACCCTAGATTTTTGAACTTTTCTAATATTATTAAAATCA
>JAGVSQ010000100.1:0-22708 GCA_022683975.1 Rhyacophila evoluta
GCATTTAAGCAATGACTTTTGAAGTGCCTAAAGGAGAGTTCACACGTGAGGTTTAATTCTTCTGTTATTTTATCTGTACACATTTATTTTTTATGATATTGTTTCTGCATATAAGATATTATTATGATTATTATATAAATGTTACAATTATTGTTGTAAAATAGAGTTTCAAGTCATAAAGAAACAACATATTATATAACATAAAATTTTAGAAAAGTCAATCATTATCATCCACACAAGTTATTTTAGACACACTACTTATATATACTTATGAAATAATATCTAAAACAAGGTTGAATACAAAATCCGGGCTTTCCGGGATAATCTGGGCAGCAAAAAATAGATCGGTTCGGTTTTGAAGAGTGTAATTCTGCAGGTGTGCAAGTGTCAACGATTGGAAACTTTGTCAGTCTAAGTTCCTCTTCATCACTATATGATTCAATTTCTGACTCATTTTGTACATCAAATTCAACGTCACTATTGCCACTACTATCATAAAATTCACTTTCATTGTCATTTTCATCATATTCAGCTCTGGCTCTCTTAGAATTTGAAGGTCCATCCATTTTGGTAACAAACTAAAGTTTTTAATAAAATATCGCTAATTTAAGGCTTATTGACAACAATGTTCAAAATAATTATTTTATATAAAAACACTTTTTTCATACAGTGTGAACGCACCTTTATCTGACTTATTTATGAAAACTAAAAAAAAGTCCATTATTACCAATATATGCGGCGGCACTGACGTAATATGATTCTCTCTCTTTATTATCGAAAACTATTATAAACTAAGAGAATAAACTATTTTTATTTATTATTATTCTTTTATTCATTTGTTATTTTTTTTCTGATTGGAATATCAAATTGTCTGTTTACTTGGTTCATATGAAATATTACATATAACATATATTTTTCTTATTTATAGGTTCTTAGCAAGAGGTTTGCACAATTTCCACAAACAAGTATTGGCGCTGTAGGTACAGTTTTATTCCTGAGGTTCATTAATCCTGCTATTGGTAAGTGTTTAAATTATAAATTAAAGTAAATTTATTTTTTTACGAATTTGTAAACCATATATAAATGCAATAGTAGTTATGACACTCATCATCAATAAGGAGACCTATCTGTAGAAGAAAATTATTTCATAGATCAATGAATAATGAATTTATTGATGTATATATCACAAATATAACCAAGTGATATTAAAACGTTAATAATGTGACTTTGTAATATATATATTAAAATTCAACACTTTACCTGTATTCCTAACAGTGTCCCCTCAGGAGATGGGGATAGTATCCAAGCAGGTGCCTGCATCAGTGAAGCGTGGTCTGATGCTCATGTCGAAGATTTTGCAGAATATTGCTAATCATGTGGAGTTTTCAAAAGAACAGCATATGTTGCCCTTTAATGACTTCCTCAGAGCACACTTTGAAATTGGCAGAAGGTATAAGTGAAAGCAAATTATTTATTATCAACCCTTTCAATAGTGGGTTTTTCATAATGCATATCAATTTGATACATGTCGATTGATAAATATGATAAAAAACTTTTGTCGAAAACATCTTTATAAATATCCAATAATTATTGAAATTATCTATTTTATAACATGAAATAACATTTCATCTTGACAATATCTGTATAATATATTCTTTTAGATTCTTCATACAAGTGGCATCAGACTGTGAAACCGTGGACCAAACTTCTCATTCTATGTCATTTATAAGTGATGCAAATGTTTTGGCACTTCATCGGTTATTATGGAGTCATCAGGTATTAACAATTGATTCTTTCTTCGATTGTGCTATTTTTAATGTTACATAAACATTTTTTTAGATTTTGCACTCAAAAATCCTGTAAATCAAAAAACAAATGCAATATCATTGTATGTTATTATGTCTTGTGTTATGTTCTTTCCAGGAACGCATTGGAGATTATCTGTCATCGAGCAGAGATCATAAGGCTGTTGGGAGACGACCATTTGACAAAATGGCAACACTTCTTGCATATTTAGGACCACCCGAACACAAACCTGTTGATTCACAGTGAGTTTTCAGAATACTAGTTGTAAAATATATTACCTATGATTGTTTTTAATGCACTGAACTAGTATATATATAAATTGATTATTAAATTTCTTATCTGGAAGTTTAATAACAGAAGGAAAAAAATTCAAACTCTATATTTTATATATGTGCTTATAAAAAACCTCTGTACTTACAGCGTAAAATATCTCATTGTTATTTATTCCAGCCTTCTTTTTTCATCATATGCCCGTTGGTCATCTATAGACATGTCTTCTACAAATTTTGAAGAGATAATGGTAAAGCACAACATGCATGAGAAAGAAGAATTCAAAAGTATCAAGAGTCTGAACATCTTTTATCAGGCAGGCACATCCAAGCAAGGATATCCAGTTTTCTACTACATTGCCAGGAGATACAAGTAAGTATTTTCTCTTTCTTATTACTACAATACACATTTATAAAAGATCAAGAAAATTAATCAACCTTTTTGATTTTATAAATGTTTCTATCAATTTTAGGATAGGAGAAACAAATGGAGATTTACTTATATACCATGTTATCCTGACCCTGAAACCCTTCTGTCATTCACCATTCGAGCTCATCATTGACTTCACGCACACCTGTTCAGACAACCGATTTAGGTAAAAAAAGTGTTTGATTTTGATATTCAATGGATATATAAATGCTTTTGTGAACCTTTATTTTACATAATTAGACCAATGTAAAAAGAAAGTTCCCCAAATTTGCAATTATACATTGATCGATATCAATGTAATTACTTTGAAATAAAAAGTCATACTAATGAGCTCTGCTTGTCTCATGTGAAATACATCCATACAAAGCTAAACAATGCACTCTCATAGATATAAATTCATAATGGGTGGCGGTCTTCTCAATTTTGGAAGCTTATCTTTTCTCTAGTTGGTGAATATTGTAACTGGCTGTGGTTATCAGAACAGTAGGTATTATTGTATCTTTAATATGCTTTTTTATTTTCTAGAACGGAGTTTCTTCAGAAGTGGTTTTACGTGCTTCCAGAAGTAGCATATGAAAACATTCACGCTTGCTACATCTACAACTGTAACAGTTGGGTTCGAGAGTATACGAAATTTCATGACAGAATGCTTGCACCCATCAAGGTAAAAAGAAAATTATTATTAAATTTTATTAATTGCCAACGTAAAAAAAATAGTATGATTATTAATCACTTACAAATCTAATAATTGCTTTCTTAATTGAACACCACCTCTATAATCAGAAAAGCACCATAATCTATTCATTTTCATCACATTCTTCATTTTTTGCGATTTTTTTAAAATTAACTAATATATTTAGATTACATACAATTTAACATATGTTTGTTCTCCTAGGGTAATAGAAAACTTGTATTCATAGACAACAAAGAGAAATTAACAGACATTATTGAGTCGGATCAGCAAAAATTACCTGGAGCGACTTTGTCTCTAGATGAAGACTTGAAAGTATTCAATAATGCACTCAAATTATCGCACAAAGATACCAAAGTAGCCATAAAGGTAAATAATATTTCATATTTAGCATAGAATCTTTTGTAAGTAGTAAACACTTTGGAATGGTTCATTTTTAAATTAATGTATTTACTTTCTCTCTACAGGTTGGCCCTACTGCTATTCAAATAACATCTTCAGAGAAAACAAAAGTTCTCTCACACTCAGTTCTACTCAATGATGTATATTATGCATCTGAAATTGAAGAGGTACCCATTTCTTACAATGATAATAAATGTATATATTATAAACCTAATTAATTAATCATAAAACACTTTTTCTCTCCTAAATATGTGTTTTATTTACTGAGACTATCAAAGTCTATATGCATACAAAGTGTATGCTACATTAATAGGTATTTTTACTAATTATATTTCAGAGAAGAGAGACTAAATTCATAATGCACTTTGTCATTTAGATAAAAATTCTACTAGTTTTTTTATTCATGTTATGATATCGTTTGTTTTGCAGGTTTGCTTGGTGGATGACAATCAATTTACACTGACAATAGCCAATGAAAGTGGACCATTGAGTTTCATTCATAATGATTGTGACAGTATTGTTCAGTCTGTTATTCACATCAGAAACAGATGGGAGTTAAGTCAACCGGTAATAAAATTTTACAGTATTTACAATATGCACGTATTAAAATTTATTATAATCATAAATAGCTATAGTAGCAATGTTCTATCATAATATTTTGCTTGAAGCATTTAGGAAATTTATATCAATTCATAAATTATTTTAAAACCATGGTTGCCAAATTAGCCAAAAGTTCTACACAAAAGCAATATATGGTCACTTACCTACAGAGAGAACATATCAACAAGCTTTTCAGTTAAGTAAATTTTTTTAAACTCAAGACTGAATTGCTAATGAATTGATAAACTGACTACAGAAAGTCTTCAGACTGAAGACAGAAGAAGAAGAAAATCAGATGTCTAAAAAACGAATGAGGGTTTTGCTACATTTAGTATTGAACGTTGGTACACTGATATTTCTAATGTGTATTATCGTTCCAGGATTCAGTAACAGTACACCAAAAAATTCGACCTAAAGATGTTCCCGGTACTCTTCTCAATATGGCCTTGTTGAATCTGGGTTCAGCTGATCCCAGCTTGAGAACTGCTGCATATAATCAGCTTTGTGCTTTGACTGCCACTTTCGATCTCAAGATTGAGGGACAACTTCTGGAGACATCTGGTTTGTTATCTTATTATACTTGCTCTCCATTATTTTTGCTCCATCATTCGTTTAATTAAAAAAATATAATTTCCATACCTACCTTAACACATTCACTGCGCACGAATTCCTCAATGTCGTATAACTTTGTTAAAAATGAAAAAAATATTATCAATTTAATTTAATCTAGATTGTTCCTTCACTTATCTAAAACACTTGACACGTGTGACGTATCTTAAACAGATTAAGTAACCTGACACATTTAAATCCATTTTCCAGTTTTTTGTTTTACTGCAATTAATTTTCAAACTTTACGGATAATAATTCTTGTAGTTGAAAATGTACACAAAAAAACTGCGATAACGAAAATATTTGAAAACACATGTGATAGTTTCATACCGTGAACAACAAGATCCACTGTCACAATTTATTATTTATAAAATAAAAAATGTTTATATAACCATACATAAAAATACGAATAATACTATAAAAATGAGAAAACAAAATCAATTTACGACCGAAATAAATGTTTTTCCATAAGTAATAATTCGTTCGCCATCGAATGTTGATTACATATGTGTACATGGGCTTTTATATGAGTATATCACAAAAATGCTTAAAACGACCGATTCTCATAGAATATCGATATAGACTGAATGTATTTAGTCAAGTTGACATAATATATTGTCAACTTGAAGCCATTCTGCAAAATTTTCGATCGAATAATGGTAAAACGACATGGACACGGGTCCCGTGCTGTGCGCGTGGCCCCAATGTTTCAATGGACACGGGAGCCGTGTCATGCGCACTAAACGTGTTAAAAGGATGTAATTTCCAAATTAATTTTTTGCATCTTGCGTCGCCTTGTTTTCAAAGCCATTCTTTTAGTCCTTAATAATATGTTATGATTTTTTTTAATACAAATACTAGGATAGATCTTTCAATGATATTTGGAAGTCACTTGTCATATCATTTATTTTTAGGCTCGAAAAAATAATGTAAACATTACGAAAATAAAGAGTTGACTTCAGCATAGAAAAATTCCCTTATACTCTTTCGATAAGTATTATGTTTTGTAAAGAAAAGAAAGATTATTTATATTGCTGTTCACAGAAATACATAAAATGTTATATAAATCAGTCCTATGCATTCAAATTTGCTCTGAAGTGCTCCGAAATGGTAGCGACCAATGCTTTTCACATTCTTGCCCATTCCGAATAACTCTTCAGCTTATTTTAACATTGTTTGTAAATAAAAGTGCATTATTTATAAATCGTCATATCCAATTTGATTGATTTTATGATATTCGTTAAATTGATAGTGGTGAAAGATTTTAGTGTTCAAAACGTTTGTGCGTAAAAAATAACTCACTAATAAAAGTTTAATAGAATTAATATTCCAAATATTTCTGTATCTTTTTATGACTTTATTTACCTATCATTGCAGGTTTGTGTATCCCATCCAACAACACAATCTTTATTAAATCTGTAAGTGAGAAATTGGCTACCAATGAGCCTCATCTGACCCTAGAGTTTCTGGAAGAGTGTATACAGGTAATCTATGTGACATAATAACCGTACCTTTTGTAAATGATGAATATAAAAATCATTCTATATATTTTCAATACATCTCATTTAAAAAATGATTTTATCGTATCTTAATTGTAGAGTTGACAGTAGTCAGTCTTAATTTCAGTTGATACAGCGTAGCGTTGGATTGAGGAAATTGACAATTGCGAGGCCTTCATTTGAAACGAGATTAATCATATGAATATGTTATAATAAAATGTTTAAATAAGCTAGTTTCTTGATCTTTCTAGGGATTTCGGGGATCCACAATAGAACTGAAGCATTTATGTCTGGAATATATGACTCCGTGGTTGGCTAATCTTGTGAGGTACGGCTAAAAAAATTATTTAATTCACAGCTGATTTAAGATAATTTATAGTACTTTTAAAAGATACAGTCTATAAACAAAAGTATCCATAAAAATAATTTATCTTTAGTTTATCATACCATGTTAAATTATGTTATAAATGGTGTGTACTAATTGCTGTTTTTATAGGTTCTGCAAACCATCTGATGAATCAAAACGACAGAAACAAGTCGCACAGATTTTGGAGAAACTTATAATCCTTACAATTGAAGAAGTGGAAATGTACCCCAGTATCCAAGCCAAGATCTGGGGATCTATTGGGCAAGTTCCGGAATTAATCGATATGGTACTGGATAACTTTATACAAAGGAGTGTTAGCTCAGGTAAGATATCCTATATATCACAGTGTCTTTTCCGTAACATAAATCCATGTCTTCATCTCCCAAACGATCTACCAGTGTATTTGTAGAATGTACCCACCCATAGGTCCTATAATTGTTTTCATGAAAACCATCAGATTTCATAGAAAAATTTACACTACTCGAGTGAACTATCATTCATACCATCATTTAAAAATTTCACCACTCATTCATGCCTTTTTCTGATGATCATATGAAACTAGAAGACTTCTTATATTTTAAAAAAATCTTGAATCCCAATGAGAAACAGTGAGAGTCTTTATCTGCCAAAATCTACAAATTTATAGATTCAAGATGTGTTAATGATAAAAAAATATTGAATCCAATTCGGATAATAAGGGTTCTGCTGTATTATAACTCAAGTATTATAGTGATCATAAAATAATCAAATCCATGCTTCTTTCAATTCAGGACTTGGATCACCAATGGTTGAAATAATGGCCGACACAGCAGTGGCACTCGCTTCAGCTAATGTCCAACTTGTTGCTAAGAAAATAATCGGCAGAATGTGCAGGGTAAGAAACACTCCACAGAATATCACGCTTTATCAAAAATAAAGTTAAAATAAATGTTGGAATGTAACCTCGATTTGTCAAGATATAATTCATCCAAAGGGAGCTTTATAAATTTTGATATCATATGCGGACATTCACAGTGAATATTACCATGGTATAATCTAATTTGAGTTAATTCAACGTCATAAACAATGCTTAATGTTAAATTTTTACTCAAGTAATGGAAACATTGTAAATCCAAATTAATCTGCTCTACGTATTTTTTTTAATACAATTGTAGACTTTAAAGTCTTTAAAAATTAGGATTATCGCTTTAAGTACTTCATGTTAGACATGATGATAGGAAAACTCTCAGCAAAATAAGTAAAAAAAATCTGTTTTTAATGTGTTTGGCCTCAGAGTACTTTTTACAATCTAACTGCCAGGTGGTGCCAGTGTATCATATGTAATTTATGGTTTAAAGTAAGTGCCTAGGTGTATAATCTACATTACATCATTTGATATGAATTATTTGTGTTGTTGAGCATAATCATCAAAATATATGTTGTAATTGACATTTTCATTATTTTTCTCATTATCTGGGCATTTCTTTACTTTCGAATGATCAATATTATTTGGTTTCATTTTGGTCGATTTATAATTCTATCCCATTGTTTTAATATTATAAACACAAAGTATTCACTATTCTATTCACAAACATACACTCCATGTATTGTATTAGATGTTAACCAAAAGATGATGTAATACTGACTTAAATTGAAATGAATTCAAATTAACTATTGGCATTCGATTTTTATTAGTAGACAATAGAAAACAGTGGATCGTTTGTTTATTAATTTTATTATGTGTTGTGTATAATATCTTTTTACAATTCATAATTTCCTAAAATCTGACAGCAATCAATACTTACACATAAGCTTGCGGGGTATTTTCTCACCAAAACATCATCTATACAAATGTAACAATGATTCTCTACTTTGCGGTAACCTTTTTGGTTAAGATTTTATACCATAAATTCATTCATTCAGTTGAGTTTTTATATAAGTGCAGTATAAGATAACGCCTATCAACTTTACTTCAAAATGAAAAGGTTCTCAGAGATGTCAAAATCTTTCAATATCTATAGTATTTCATTAGGTATTCATAATCTTTTATCTAACGGGAATTGAATTTAAAAAAAATACTCATCTGTCGGGATGCTGGTTTGCAGATTCTCTGAGAATCTTTGAATTAATTTAATAAGATACTGGCACTGCCAAAGTCCAAAATATTGATTGTCAGATTTAGGTCAATGTGTTGTTTTTTTTTTTATGTTATGTGTTCTTTTTTGTTTTTTACTTTACTGTTTTTCTTTTTATGTTTATAATTTGGCGTGTAGGCCCTTTCTAAACTGCCCTCGCAAACAATTGTTGGCGCAGTGCCCAATAGTGTAAGTTTCATGTTTATTTTTTGTTTTTTTATGTAATATGTTTGGTTGATTTGAATATCAAAATAGACACCATTTCACTAAAATCATTACATACTAACATTCAAACAGAGCTATTTTTATAGTTTAAAAAGTAAAGTTTTTAATTAATTCCTTAAAAAATTTCCATTGATCAAATGCATTTTTCTGACAGTTATCCTTTTGGAGATCCTAAGATCACACCTTGCTTTATTTAATAGCGATCAATTTGAACTACAAAGCTATAACACTGCAATTGCCCGCTCCTCATAATATATTAGTATAATTTATTAAAATATTTTTTATACTCATGCTTCTTTTTAACATTGTAAATTATTTGTTACAAATATGTATCAAGAACCGGAATACATGCATGCTTTAAAAAAAAAAATGCTTGCTTTAGATATGAACCCATTGCTGTGTATGGCAAACATTTTATTGTTAAATTCATCCTTTACTAATAACCTTAAACTCCATATAACGCAATTATTATTATTATCAAATACAATAATGAAAATGGTTTTTGAAAACAGTAACAACCCATATAAATAACCTTTATATTCGTTACAATGAGTCTCAATCTCTTCTGTGCAAATGTCACATTTTTTCCGACATTTTAAATATATAACTTGCACAATAATAGAGTACACTAGAAGCTCGATATAACAAACCGATGTGGGTGAGGGGGTCCGAAAGTCCATTTTGTAAAACTGGGTTTTGCAAATGCATTTTTATAAAAATATAGTTGAATTTGGTTACCTGATAAATAGTCAATACATGTTAGTAGATCATCAAGATGCGATCGTATTACTGATAAATTTGTTTTTGGCCATGTTATTTCTTTTTTCTCGCTATCTTCACTTGTATACTCATATTTCAAGACCAAAAACTCATCTATTATTTAGCTTTCAATCATGATGACAAACCTAACCCCTGTGAAATATTTACTTCGCCTACATCTTCTCCAGCATTATTCTGTGTTGGCCTACAAAAATCAGAAACTTCTAAATCTAGTTTTGCTAATATCAATCCATATAGATGTTGACAAAGCTCAAATAATATACAGTTTTTAATCTCATGTATGATTTACACTTAACTCCATGCATTTACTTGACCTACAATATATAATATTTAACAGCTTAATCTGAATGTGCCTCTGATTCTGGTGTTGGTTTTAACAATGCTCTCCTGTCCTTCCTTTTTACTTTCACCTATCTATAGAAACAGTCAGCTAATAACTATTTCGCTCAATAAATCTATTAAGATATGTTTCTCACTGTAACCTCAATATGAAGAGGTAAAGAAGTGTTTTAGCTTTTTATACTGAACATTCTCTATTTTTGATACATAAAATTCTTTTGTTCCTTATTATAATAAATGCTAAATATGTATACTTTTTAATTTGTAGGTGGTTGATAAGACATGTCATGCGCCAACGCCAATGCTGGAACAACACATGATGTGGGATGACATAGCCATTTTGGCCAGATATCTCGTAAGTTATTTGTCCTTGATAGTGTTTCACCTTCATTTACTAGAGCACACCCAAAAACCATAGAAGTTGCTCTAATCCATTTTGTTGATCATACGCATAACATATGAAGAGGTAATCCAGTATATCAATTTCATATACATTCTAATTTATGTTGCCGTCTCATTTTGTCTCTTGCCGGTTTTAGGAAACCTTTCACCAGTTCACCATTATAAAACAAAAGTATATTTGAATTCAAAATGTAATTATTCACTTACTTTCTGCATTAATATTTTATACACATTTAATTGTAAATCGAAATCATGTAATTATTAACCCTGAGAATGAGAACCTCAATGTTATTGCACCAGCATCATCGTTTCACTCTTACAGTAAAAAAAATTCAATAATTTACTCTCTTTCTTTTTTTCCAGCTCATGTTGTCGTTCAACAACTGCTTAGATGTAGCCAGGCATCTTCCCTACCTGTTCCACGCAGTCACCTTCCTAGTGTGCTCAGGCTCTCTCAGCATGAGGGCCTCAACACATGGCCTAGTTATTAACGTCATCCATTCACTATGTACCTGTACCAAACCTAGCTTCTCAGGTAATAAAAACAATTACAACATCTAAGTCTAACTAATAGTAATGTCTAATAGTTACTAATGATGTATTTGTCTCCAAGTGAATCAAGAAATTTGATGGATATTTAAATAGCTATAAATTATTCAAATGCTAACTTTTTTGTTTCTTGCATTTATATATTGGAATGAAATGGTCATAGAAAGTTTTTATTATCGATATCAGTCCTCATATTTTATTTGATTGGTCTTCACATTTATGTGTACAGAAATTTTGAGACTCAAATCTTGACTAGATAACTATATACCAATTGACAAAAGTTTTAACTTATCATAGTGTTCACATAATTGTTGTTGAAGTCTATTGAAACATATATTTATCACGTAAACTCTGTTGACAAGACAATATGACAACACAATACATTTCGATTTTAATTCAAAAACAAATTATTTATCTTTCAGAGGATACCCAACGTGTACTCCGTCTCTCTCTGGACGAATTCTCTCTACCTAAGTTTTACTTGCTGTTCGGCATTTCTAAAGTGAAATCAGCTGCCGTTACAGCTTTCAGGAGTAGTTATAGACACCCCAATGATAGATGGTAAGATTTTCTTGACAAATACTGCTTCTGTCATATATTTTGATTTTTTACGGTAAAAATAATAATATATAATTGTGTTGCTATATGAATAAACAGCAATTTGAAATTTATTGAAATAACACCAAAGTTAAATAATTTTGATAACATTGCTTGTTATAGCTAAAATTTAGACTTTCGGGTATCTATTTAATCTGTAATATATTTTGATGTAAAATAAATTATTAACCTCATATTATTTTATTTTTAGTCGTTTTGGAAACGAGCGGGCATTTGCATCAGGGAGCGCAACAGGTGCTGATCGAGAACGGCTTTCTTTAACATCTTTAGAAGTAATCACAGATGCTTTGCTTGAGATCATGGAAGCCTGCATGAGAGACATACCTAACTGTGACTGGCTCCATACATGGTTGGCCTTTTTAATATCATATATGAAATGTATGAAACAAAAATTTTTTGATAAATTCCTTAAAAATTTTCCTTAGAAGTAATTTCAAATATTAAAATAGGGTAAATAATATTCTGTTCCATTTACTTCAGGTTTACTTATATGATATCTTATATTCCAGGACATCTTTGGCAAACAGCTTTGCTTTCTGTTTTAATCCTGCCCTTCAACCGAGGGCGCTAATCGTCTTTGGATGTATCAGTAAGTATTATTTTACTATCATAGTTTCAATTACTTTCATCTGCCCACTAATCTATTTTTAGTATCTTCATCCCCTTACATCACTGATGATTGATTAGAAAATTCCATACTTTGGTGTCAGAGGCTCAAGGTTTGAAGCACACAACTGCACATTTTTTTTGAAAAATCATTGATACCCAATAGATTAAACAATTGGCCAATAACCAACTGTAGTAATAAAATATTCTGACAATGAACTTTTCATATTCTAAAGTAGACATAAACCTCTCTCATATATGTAATTTACTATGTCCCATATTATCTAAATGGTATTCATTTAAATCTATTTCCATTGAATATCTTATTATTACATTGAATAGAGATTCCCAATGGGTTGGGATCACAAACACATTTATCTTTCTAAAGAGGGTGGTATGCACCAAATTTTTCTGATTAAATGTTATTATTCGTTTTGGGAAAAAAATACTAATTATCTACTGCCATATTAATTAAAAACATTTTGCATGTAATTCCCTATGTAGATACTGTGTTTTAACTAAGTGGGGTAGTATAAATGTAAGCGGATGTATAATGATGATGTGAAATGAATTTGAATAATAATTTCAAATTTGCTTTGGCAGGTAAGAGCATAACGGATCAAGATATCAAGCAACTTCTCCGAATCCTAGTGAAAGCCCTGGAATCTTTCAATGACATAGTATTACTGGAAGCTTTAGTCATGTGTCTCACGAGGTTACAGCCATTATTAAGACCGGTAAATTACATGTGTATTATTATAAGCATCACTCAAACAATGTACAAAATTATATAAAATATATTGTTGTTTTTTTCTCAAGTTTCATTATTGTGTAATATATTAAAGGAAAATAATATCAAAAATTTATTGTATAACATATTTATTTTCGTTTAGGAATCGCCGATCCACAGGGCTCTGTTCTGGGTTGCCATATCTGTACTTCAACTGGACGAGCCCTCTTTATATGCTGCTGGTTTGGCACTACTTGAACAAAATCTTCACACGCTTGACTCACAAGGGCAATTTGAAAATCAGGTACCTATAATTGCTTAGTTCATTGAGTTTTTGTTTTATCATAGACTAATTAAATTTCGACAATAGTGAAAAATATTTGTGTTCACCGTTTGTTTTTTGTTTCAGTCACTGGAGCAAGTCATGATGAATACGAGGGAACCTTTAGAATGGCATTTCAAACAATTAGATCATGCAGTTGGACTAAGGTATGTATTTGTAATAGTAAATGTCATATTTAATGATGACTCCCATCACTGAAACATGTTACAGTAAAACCTTTTTTAATCAAAACACCCACAACTGAAATTTATCATTTATTGCTGGTCAGTATTACATACTAACTGGTATGTCATTTAAAAAAATTAAATTGGTACATAAAATACATCAAAAAATATCTTGTATTTTCAGTTTCAAGTCAAATTTCCACTTTGCTCTGGTCGGACACCTGCTTAAAGGTTTCCGGCATCCAAGTGGTGGCACAGTTTCTCGAACGAGTCGTGTTTTAGCAGTACTCCTCGCCATCGTGGCTGGACACCGAGGTCATGATAAATTCCATGTTACGAGAGAGACCATCGCTTATTTGACTGGTAAGAAACTAATTCTTAACTTACTCAGACTAATTAGTATACTTGTATTTATTTCAGAATTTTCCCATTTTAGCATTAAACCACAGAATGTTAACAAATTAAATTCAAAATAATATGATACATTAATTAATATCAGTTATAATGGTATACTATTCATCAACTCACCAATTCATCTATTTAACATGGATTTGTAACATTTTACAGCACTGGTCTGTGTATCAGAGGAAGTAAGATCCCGCTGCCACATAAAACACTCTCTGCCAAGATGGCTGCCTGATTCGAATCAAGACCATGGACTTCTACTGGACCAATCACAACAGCATGCGGTGAATAATTACAATATATATTTTGATAATCTGTAATCTAATAATATAGTCATCTCCACTATGCCTTGTTGTATGCATGTATTAAAAACTCATAAAATAGAACTACAAGATGGTAACTAATGATTCTTCTGTTGGCAAATAGGAGCCTGATTAAAGGGTTATATTTTCAATATAAGAAAAAACGTCTCATAATGAAATTATACTATGTTATTTCTCTATCCATTAAACTCTTTTTATGGTATCTAACTTACAATCTCATTAATCTATGGTCACATACTAATGAAATATATTTCTAATGATTTCTTTTTCAGCCCTACTCGCAACCAGTCCAAACATCAGCTTCAAGTTCGGGTATTTCAATTGGCTACGTATCCGGTCCTGTCTCACTGTCCTCCAACCAGCTGTCATTTACGTCCAATAACAGCAACCGACGGCAAAAATCCTGGGACCTCCTCGACCAATCTGCCATCAGTTCTGCCCATGGTACTACATATTATCATGCATTCTATAATACCCTCTAATTGAAGAAATCTACAAGTTTAATGATTATTACTTATATTTGCATAAACTCATCCTTTCAATTTCAGGCAAATCTCCTTCTAGTCTTACAAACAGTGATAAATCTTCAAGCGCTGCTGCTTCACAGGTATACAATATAAAACAATACATGTCTTTAAGAAATATTTGCAATTCGGAATGCTGACAATGCCTTTAAAACTTTTGATTTATTCATTTCAGGATTCAGAAAGCATGGCTCCTGTTGGTCATCCAGAAAACAGTCACCTTCCTGGAGATATGGACAGCGGATTTGAAGTATGTAGTAGCAAGGTGTTAATAAAACATAATCTCTGTTTTTAAACACCAAAGATGTACCTGGAAATTGATTGTTATTACCTTGCTATACTTCACATATTTTATGAAATAAAAGTGTAATTTTGTGTTATAGGTTTTAGATGATGATGGTCCTGCATCTCCTGGAAGTCTCGGTGACGTTGGACAGGAGAGTGATGATCCAGATAATTCAAAGGTAAGCAAATTTATTATTATATATCAGTCATTTCATATTGCTTTGTTATATTGAGTTTTTACTTCGTGAGTAGTGATTCGTGAGTAAATTCTCGAGATCGAGAAATTTCTTTTTTAGCAATTTTGTAAATCTCAAGAAAATCGAAAATCGAGAATATCGCACATTCATTTTAAATTAAATACAGAAATAATGCAGGGCTAAACTTTTTGAAATTCTCATAAACAATTTCTTGAGATTTTTTTTTAAATGGTCAAAATTTCACAATCTTTATTTGTAAGTTCATTTTAGTAGAAATACCTTATACTAAACCTTCACTCAGCTACTTATTTTGCAGGGAATAATTATAGAAGTCATGTTACAAATTAATCCAGCCAAAACTCGATTACAAAAAACAAAATCTCTTTTTTGAATTTGTACAGAAAATATATGAAATTAATCAATATGTCATATTCAAATATAGTGTTTTTACCTATCTCTCTTACTGTGGTTATTACTAAATATTATATAATACGATAATTTTATTTACAGGACCGCAGTGGTCGAGTCTCTGTATCTAATGAGAACAATATTTTGCTAGATCCAGAAGTGCTGAGTGATTTTACAACTCAGGCCCTTGTATTAAGTGTTCTCGCTACTCTAGTCAAATATACCACAGGTAACAATATCACAGCAAAGAAGACTTAAAAACTGAGCTAAACTAGTTTTACAATACTTTTATTCTTTCACAAAATTTTGTTTCTACGGAGACTGATTTTACTACATCCATACATTTTCAAGTATATGTTAAATTATTATTTATTAATAGATACAATTTATGGCTATTCAAAGATGCCAATGTGTGCCAACCACACAAAATATTCCAGATTTAAAATGTAATATTTACACTCACCACATACTTTTGTCAACCGTTAACAATATTTTATAGAATGTGTTTTTAAAATTTCAGATGAATCAGAAACAAGAATACTCTACCAGTATCTGGCGGAAGGTTCTGTAGTTTTTCCTAAAGTGTTTCCA
Organism: Rhyacophila evoluta; assembly: GCA_022683975.1. Taxonomy (NCBI): domain Eukaryota; kingdom Metazoa; phylum Arthropoda; class Insecta; order Trichoptera; family Rhyacophilidae; genus Rhyacophila; species Rhyacophila evoluta. The sequence goes on from JAGVSQ010000100.1 coordinate 16,277, forward strand.
GTCATGTAAGTATACCATATGAAATATTAGTTTGTTCATGAACACAGGATCTCTACAATTAATTTAATGTATTATATAATTTAATACTTTGTAGCAGTTGATGGACTGAAAATTGTATAAACCACCGATTATAGAAAAAAAACATGAATGTCATTGCATATCAATTAGTTATAAAAAATGCTCAAATAACATTTTACTAATTTGAATAATATATTTTTTTTTTTTAGTTTATTATAACACAGAATCTTAACAGTTAAAATAATTAGATTTTTATCCTTCTATAATTTATTATTTATTACCTATTGAATTACTCCCCAACAGCGTAGAGCTTAGCATGCACACATGGCATCTGGGGAATATGAATTCAATTCCCACATCTGCTGGATTTTTAATAATCTGATAATCCAGGACTGGATGCCCATTGAGTTGAATAATTGTCTAACACAGCGATTATCAACCGGGGTCCGTATGGCCCCCCCCAAGGGCACGGAGATAGAGATCTATCTTCAAAAGAGGCACAAACCAAGAATTATTTTTTGGAGAGGCACAGACATTATTCATTACGCGACCTACTAAGTACGAAAGTAGAAATTGCAAACAATAAATTCTGGACAATTGTATGAAAGTAGAAATCTCAAAATAGAGCAAGACGAAAAAAAAACGGGAGGCATAAATTCTTTTTTAACTCAAAAGGGGGCCACAGCCCAAAAAGGTTGAGAACCATTTAAAAGAAATTCTAGAAAAAATAATCTATCAAGACATGTCTTTACATTGCGGAGATCCGTATACTCCACTTTCGGAGCAGACATCTTCACTGTAGATCCAAATGCCCCACTTTTGGGGTGAAAAAAGAAAATCAAATTACATTTATAATCATTCAGGGAAATGCAGATCATTTTTCTTATTATGGTGGTACTTCTATGCTACATAATATTTTTTATTTTGCTTAACAGTCATAGTTTATTGGACATGAAGATAAATCACGTGCTGACATTATGTCACGACCAAGTCATTCTGAGCGCAGTCCAAAGTATTATCCAAGTAAGCTATAAAGATTTCCATGATTACACCTGTAGAAAGTTGTTTGCCATATATTATAGGAAGTAGAGTAACAAGCTTAACTAGATGATACCATCATGCAATTTCAGACACCATGTGCAGCAAAAAAGCATAAAATATGAGATTGTGAATGACACTGATAGGAATTGTCTACACAATAGCAACGAACCATCAAACCCATTTTGTGGTTTTACTGCACCTTGTTGTTTTACCATTGTTTATAACTGTTACCAAATACTTCTAGTTTTATTACTCAATTATACATGTTATATTCTAGACTACAATCATATATTTTACAAAATAACCAAAAAAGTTTTTTGAAGAATGAAATTATAATTCATTTAGAATGCATTAAATACAAAATTCTTTAAACTATTTTGTTTACATTTCCAGAACATGATATCATCGGAAGATGCGAGTCAACAACAATTGCATTATATGCAAAGTTGTGGATTTGGAGGCCTGTGGAGATTCGCCGGGCCATTTACTAAGGTACAGCAAAGAAAAAAGATAGTCTTCTCTAATTGTAACAATGAACACATTCAAAGTGAAAAGCAAATTTCTTTAGTTTCTTCTTAGTAAACTGGGTAACATCCATTTTTTTTTAAAGCGATAATTTTCAATATAACTCTTAATGTCTAAAGCGAAACCATAGATTAAATAATAAACTAAACTGAACTGAAAATATAATGCAAATTATATCCTTACATACGCCCGGATTGATTTAGATTATTTTAAATATTATGATTATCAAGCATCTATATGAAAGAAAATTAACCATTCATTTTCTAGTATAACTGCACAGCAGAAAGCTCGGAGTTATTTGTAAACTGTCTGGAAGCCATGGTGGAAACCTGCTTACCAGCCGAGGATGGAGAGACTGGCGAGGCTTTACGGCCAACTCAAGCACTCGGAGCTCATTTAGGAGGAAGTTTAGGCAGTCTGGCACTCCCTAGTCCAACTGATAGAGGTATTTATTGCATACATTTAAATATGTTTTCTGCTTCAAAATTGAATATATTTGAGTTAGATGATAACAACAAGACTTCTAATATTCACAATAATTAGTATCGAATATGTTTGAAGTTTGAAAATTAATTGAAGAAGAGCTAACATGTCAACTACTTTGCCTCCTCCCAGGTTTTATTCTATCGTAAAATTTATTTGACATTAGAGTACCAGCATATTTCATCAGAAGAAGAGGTTGGCGGGGTCAAAGCATTTTGAGGCATCGGTAGCATGTTGCCTATTCCACGCTTCTCATAAAACCAAACCACACACTCATAAGATTCGATATAAGCATCTGTTTTCTAAATTCAGTTTATGAGATGGTATGAAAGTATTGCACAGATAGGGTTTGATTTCCATCTACCAATTCTGCAACAGTCCACAGTAAATCAAATGTGACTCCAGCTATCTATTGTACTACCATGGAATGAAAACCCCAATAAATCTGAAACCATCAGTATTATAAATGATTATGTGTTTTTAAATTTGCTTGTCATTAACATTGAATGGTTTATTACAGAATACTCCTCAGAAGAATGTTACACTTCCCCGCCGCCAATCCACCGAGTGAACAATGCCTAGACAAAGTAATTTGTTCTGTGCTAACAATGTGCAAGTGCGCCCATTGTCACAATAGACCCAATCATCAACTACCTCTAGTATTGTTACATGTAATTTAATATATTATATATATTTTTACTAATTGCATTTGAAGTTTTCATGCATATTTAGATTCACAGTAAAGAAAGGCCTGTGCGGTAGAAAAATGACTAAACCAATTCTCATGAAAAGTCTGTTAAGACATGTCCATACTATATTAATCCCTATGCTTTGTCTTAAACATTTTCTATTGTCGTTTTTAAGGAAATAGTCATTAACTCACAAAAACAATTTGTGGAGATCACGTTTAAAGGTTATTTTTTGTATTGAAATCGGGAAATTTAATGACTTTTCGCATTATTGTTCCTTGTTATTAGCCATATATTGCAGTAAATTATAATTTTAAAATAAGCATATTCGACATATTAATTATTTCATTTTAGCAAAAAAAGTCGATTTTAAAAAAAAAATGTGTGTGACTATTTCCTTAACAATGACTTAATTGATGTCATTTAGGCATGCAAACTTCAAATGTTAACTTTTTTGTATTACATTTAATAATTAGAATACAGTACTCGAATCTTCTCACCTTTATTATATTGTTTAGTCAATTTTTATATTCTTTTAGGGTTATCTTAAAAATACTGTGATTTAGCTAAAAAATAATAAGTTTCTGCATAATGGCCACATAATTTATGTTGTCTCAATTTATAAGTACTATGAAGAATTTTTTCACACAAGTAAATGAATATGCATATCAGAGTTAAATTCGAGATTATCATCATCCATGGTTTTCTCAAACTCCAGTCCTGTACCATGCTAATTGTTGACTCTTGATACTTGGATATTTTTCACTTTTCATTTTGTGACCACACCATCATTGAAGAATGAGACACTCATTGAGATATATTGAATAGAATTTGTAGAATTAAATAGTGAAAAGTGAAATAATACATACAACATGTCATCACCTATCTCCCGGATTCCTTAAGAAAATATCTCCGGTCCCTTTCACTTCCCGTCTAGCTGCCAAAAATTTACATAAATATAATACTGTAAAATATTAAAAACGAGACTTCGCCCGATAAGCTGAGTGAATGTGTAACAAATAATTCTCATGAAAACATTCTCAAAATAAACATTTACATTGTGGATATCTATATGGTTCTTGTTGGAGTAAAAATAGTGATTTATTCTTCTCTTTCAGTGCATTTTATGCAATATTAATAATAATAATATGAAACTGTATATATACTTTTTCTTTGTGAGAAGTTTAAATTGTGAAAATATGTTCACATAATATAATCATTTACTTGAAACAGCTAAAACCAGTAAGAGTGCAGTAATCTCCATTAGAAACATCACACACCCCATAACTCTTGACTATATTTTGGATGTAGACACACCCTTAAACATTTCATTCAATTATAAACAAAGTGATATCATATTGATATTTTTTTATATTTTTAATACATAATATATTATATCTTCAAGCAATTCTTCTTTACATCTCTCAAGACACCAATATTTCAAAATATGATATCAGACATCAATACCTCAAATAATGAAATGAAAAAATTCTCAATTGCATTCATTTATTATCATATATTTACAAATTGCACCGCAGATTACTGAATATTTTGATAAGTTCTCTTAATTCCCTGTTCTAAATGCAAAATATTATCATAGCCTGCTAACAGATGTCATCTGTTGTCATTTAAGTGCAGTAACATAATAAATATTCAGCCAAGACAAAAAATCAAGAATCTCGTTAATTTTAATGTGACATGTTTAATTTTTGTATTGAAATTTGACCAGTATTTAATGTTAAAATAAATTTAATAATAAAGCACGAATGATTGGTTGTGAGTGATTGTGATTCTGAAAGTATTTGCATTTAAGTTTTTGAAGGGATGTTATTTATTTGGTTAATATTAGGAGTAATTATTAATTTTTACATCCGAATAAGACAATACAGTTGACTCTCGTTTGAAAATTTATGTTGAGAACATGCTGTGAAAAATGATGCTCAAGGTAATAGTAACCATCACATATTGTAGTTGGTTTGATAGAAAATGAGGCATTCGTAAATATACCTTTATAGTATATACCATTTTTCCAGTGTTACAGCATACAGAATTTGTTGTGAAATGTATTTTACCAACCTCTCTTTGATTATTCCAAGTGTACATAGTATGAAAATATATCATATATAAAAAAAGTCAAAATTATGCAATGTTCAAAATATTTTTATCTGATTCACACTCAAGGTCATAGTCGATTAAATGAATCATTGTAAAAATATAATAATCATGGCTTACTGTGGTTCAGTTGGTGCTCATGAGTTATTTTAAGTTAGAGTTTACAGCTTTGAACTCCGCAGACCAAGCATGTCAAACTCGCGCCCTACAATAAATAATTTTGTGGCCCAGCCGTTATAACATTATGCAAGAAATATTTTAATAAAAGTTTGACATGCCAAGAAGTGTGAAAGTGAAAATATTACTTTTACCATTTCTCTTGTTCTTTTTTTATATTGCACTTTTCAAAATAAACCTGTTTCTATTAAAAATTGAAGATTTTATTTTTTTGCACCCCATATAAACTTAATCTTGGCGTAATTGATCCGTGCTAGCCTTTGAGTTTAATATGCTTGCTCTAGACCATTTAAAAATTCACATGTTTTCAATATGTGTTTGAAAGATGAATAAATTAAATGAAGTACATTTCATCTGTACCTTTCAATAGATCGTTAAGCATTTCTCAGTATATATACCGCAAGTAATTGAATATTCTAGCATAAAATTTATTTTATTTACATATACTATACATTTAATTGGCTATATGGTTAACCTTTTAGTACTCACATAATTCTACAAATACTATACTTGTGTCTCAACATATATGTGACCCATTGCACCATTTATTTTTTCTGGTAAAACGAGTGTCAACTGTATATATGGTATATTTAAAATATGCTGCAAACAATATTGATTTGCCACATACAATATCAAATTTAAAATACTGATTCAAAATTTCTTGAAATATTAACCCAGTATATAAAAGTCCAAATAAATGTTTCTTAATACTTATTTTGATAATGATCTAATAGTTTCTAAGTAATAAACCCTCATCTATATAAGTGTGAGTATTTTTAAGAAAATTTAAAATAATGGTTGTGAAAATTGTACACATTTTATATATGCATGATACGTTATATTTTCTTGTATTATATATTGTTCTTACAACTTCGATTATGTATTTAACTATACTTCAGCTAAGTTTCAGCTTTCATCTTTTTCGTTATTGTATATCGATGGCTTAATCTTTTAACCAGCCAACTCCATTTATGTAAAATGTTCACGAGCAACAAAAAACTTTAGTGAATGTGTTTCTCACTGCATGGAGATGGCTAACGTGTGTAGGAGAATTTCCGTATTTTTTAATTTTTTTTTTGAATTTTTGTGTTGTGTGTGATAGAAAAATTAAAACTGAATAAAATGGCATCAAAATCAATTTTTCGACCATAAGTGGAGTTAACTGGTTTGAGGATTAAGTCATCGATATATTACAGCCTGAAGATGCCAAAAAGCATAACCTGTTTTGGAAATAACGATCCACATGGAAATTTTCATTTTGAAAATATTTTTATATCAGACATTATATTTCCAACCATCGCCACCCAAAACTAATGAAAAATCTTATATTGATTTTATTATTTTAATTTAATGATTTTTAATCATCAAATTCAAATTTTTGTACTAT
>JAGVSQ010000100.1:22718-39800 GCA_022683975.1 Rhyacophila evoluta
ACTATAATAGCTTATTCTTAGTATTTATAAATATCATTGTTAAATTTCTGAACATTTAATTTCTAAGTTTGCTTTAAGCCCGTGGTTCTTAAACTGCATGTTGTGAAGTTTTTGGATGTCATAGGAAAAGTTATAAAATTTCAAAATTAATTAAAATCATGGAAATTAGAATACCTTTTAAAATTAGAGGTACCGTAAAAATATTGTGGAAACGGCAACACGGGTAGTAAAAGTTTAAGAACCGGTGCTTTAATATGCATTTTCATCCAATACTTCTTTCTGATCTTAATACATGTATGTGTTAATGATAGATACTATCCATTAAAATTCTCCCAGAAGACAAAAAACTCGGTCTGAATATTTAACACAGTGTATTTCATCAATAGACTCATTGAAAATGGTTTTCAAATTTTGTGATAAGTAAGAAGTGTTAGATAGAAATGCCCCTTTTCTCTTGTCTAGGTGAGGGTTGAAAATGTTTGGCTTTGTAGGGTCATGAGAACCTATTTAAGTTTACTGAAGTTAATTATTATTGTATATTTAAAATAATGTCCTCACAACTCAATGTACCTGTAAAAATCTGTTAAAAAATAAAAAATATTTAATGATAACTATTATTTTAATCTAGTTGTTGGTTGCCAGATATTAATGATGTTGTAGAACATTTCGTATGTAAGTTTTTGTAACTGGCAATCTCTATGTGGTTGTTATCCTTGCTAACAACAAAGATAATATTATAAATTATTATTAATTAGACTAAAACCATTGCTTCTTTTGCCGTCACTAGTGTGATGATATATTCAGTGTTTCCGTGTAACCCAAGTACTCCCCACAGCATTATTTTAGAAACTTGCCATAAATACTTTAATAGTGGTTTTATTTATACAAATCCTTAGACAATATTTATAATATTAAATGCCAATGTAGAATCGGTCTTATTTTGATATACTAAAATCCTTTAAAATAACCAGAAGATACCTGTGCCATATAATTATTTAACACTTAATGATTTAATTGGAGGTATTTAACATGTCATTATACAATAGATCTTGAGGATTTTATTTATTCTTCAATATGCTTGTATTTATATTATTGTGTCTGGAGAATGAATCCTGCAATGAGCTCGGAATGTTAGAATAGAAAGATGAGGAAGCACATGTTGATACTACAAATGTTAAACAAAATAATTTGAGGTTTACACTGCTCTTCACATTGTATGTAATTAGCCTTCCAATTCAAAACTGTAGGATCAATGAATAAAAGAATTATTATTCTTTCTATAACCAATCAATCAATTTTTCCCCATATTTTAAATGTCTGCACTTGTGTTCAATTATCTTGACAATTAATTAGCATTCAGTGTTAAATTAGTAACATGTTATTTTTTTAATAGCCACATTTATAATTGCAGCAGGAGAAATGGTTTTTCCCTGATTATTTTTAAATACGGTAAATGCGTATTTATATGTGTGAAATCGATTATGACATGGTAACTTTTAGTATATAATAGACATAAATTATACTAATAAATATATGACAAATTTAGAAAATTCAACAACGAAATCTGTGTTTATCATTCAATTTTTTGTATTATTATCTCATATTTCACAATATATCTAGAATACAATCTGAGTAATAATTACGAAATCTAAATTATTTTTAACTGCACCTTTAGTTGTCTGTCTATTTATCTTGTTTATAATTTATAAAGATCTCATTTTTTAATACTTCGATTTATATTTAGTTATATCTAATGTCGCATATTTTATAATTTTGATTAGTTTACGGGTCTGAAAATCCATTGTCGTTTCAATGCCATATTAGCAAAACTAATATTTCAGATATTTTTCACATTAAATAAATAGTCCAACACTTGTCGTGCTCATTTTATAACAGCTAGTCATAATTATATAATTATGAGTTTGAAATAAAAAAAATCACTTGAATCACAATTATATTAATCAAATAACAGTAAAATAATGTGGAGATTTTTTAACTCAATTGAATTAGACAGAAATATTATTGTTGATTTACGATTATTTTACTTTTGCAATGCAAAGAAATTCTATCAATTTAATGCTCTTTAATTATTCCTCTAAAATCTTCCTGTATTTGATGGATTACTCTAAAAAGTCTATAGACATAATGGGTTTTCTGAATGGCGTTGGCACGCAATATCTCTGCAGGGCTTGAGTAACAACTGAGATTTTCATAAGCAAAATTTTACGTTTAATTATTTAAATTTGTGGATTAATTAACCCCTTGTCTTACGATTTAAGTTCCAATAGCATGTGCCTCAAACAACAAGTTCGGGTGCACGTCGGGCTATTTCACGCCTCTCACACATGTTGTTCATGTTTGGCCTGATAGATCTCTCACAAGATATTCTAAGCTAAGGGGTTATATATACCTAAAATTTTATTCACAAATGTTTATGAAAAACCTGGTTTTTTTATGTTATAAAAGCTAATTTTCCGACAAAATATTTCCTAAACCAAATACTATAATATCAATTTGGAAATTTTAACGGATAAGGATTTAAGGTCGACAATATAACTATTCATATTCTCATAATTCTCTCTCTATTAAATCTTCAAAGTGATACTTCCCAATTTTATTAATTTTTTATTTAATTTACTTTTTATGTCAGCTGACATTATTTTTTGCATTGTGAACATTTATTAATGCTAATTTTAGGTAAGTTATGCTTAGGCCAACAGTCTATAAGTATTTCATTACAATGGATAAAACACCAATTCTTTTTGAATTTCAGATATAGTAAATTATAACTCACTATATAAGAAACTAAATCACTATATAACCTGAGCAACCATCGCGAAAAACTTTGTCGGTCTATTGTCATATCTTTATTAATTCACTTCACACTCTGAATAATTGAGATATGAGATACATATGACTGTGAAAATACTAAGTAAATTAGTTTGCATGTTGCTTCATAAATATTATTGAGGAACTGGATAGAAAGGGGCCTTAATAACATGGTGTACTTTGTTGATTTCAGAATTTCCCATACCATTTGAACATCTAGAAAATCAGTTTGATTTGATAAAGACAGCTGATATCAGGGTTATACCTCAATGTGCATCTTTTAGAATGAACAGCTATTTTTACTTTTACCCTTTCATGAAAAGTTCCTCAATCTTGGTTAATTTCTGATGCTTGTTGCTTTAATCACTGATATCCTAAATTGCCAATTTTAATAAACTTGTATGTATAAATTTGATTATTAAGAACTAAGGTATTTATATTAATAGATTTTTTTGCACTGTTTATGTTGAGTAACAATTGAAAAATTCAATAAGTATTATAGAAAATAATCTTATGAATTACTATTATCATTATAATTTTTTTGATAGAATATGAATAAAAAATGGATATATATGAAATTAAATGTTCATGAATATTTCTGGTAATTAATACAAGACTTGGGCTTAAAAATGGAACAAAGATAAAAACAGAATGTCGATTACTTAAAATAAAAGAAATTATTTGAAACTATCAAATCAATAAACAACATTTAATTGAGTATTTAGTTCATTTTTTCAAAAACTGTGCTATGAATATTCTGTAAAATCGTTTCTACCATCGAGAACACTCACCATCTAGTCATTCTAAGTAATGTAGATATGTTTCAACACGATTAAAAGCATTTCTTTTAATGCGTCCCACTTAAACAGGTGTTGTAGATATCAACCTCTGAATTTAAAAAAAATCTGTTATATTTTAAATGTTAAACACGGTAAGGGACCCAAAATAGATAGTAGCGCCAAATCGATTTCAATCGTCATAATAATGGTTTTCTAACAAATAATTATTTATTTAGATCAAATTTCTGTAAACCTTGCTAAATAATTTATTATAAAAGCATCAGTCAAATATTCTATCTCAAAAAATTATTATATGGATTGTTTTGTACACAACCAGTAATTTAAGAAAGTGTGACTAAATATTGTGTGGTATCAACCCATTTACAAATAATGAAATAAGAAGATAATCGATAATGTCTCCAAATGCAATTAGAATTATTTAAAATACATTTTCTCAGCTACTCTATACACTAATATTGTCTAAATAAATATATTTTTTAATAATAATTTATAGAATGTCATAACGATGATGTCAATTAATATCCTCTTATTTATGATGGAAGTATTATTAACATTCTTTTGTGTAAGATCTGCGCTTGTTAATAGATGACAGATTTTAGGTGACCGTAAATGAATCAGCATTATAAAATAACAAAAATCTTTAGTTTTTCATTGAATTGTTTCCAAATCATTTAACACTGCCACTCTATTAAAAACTGGTTGTGTATAAACACTGCGATACTTACAGCAACAATCTGACTCAAAAATCTATTTTTTTAATATTCATTGTTTTGTATCATTTGTGGAAGTTAAGTTTTCAATGAATTGTTTTTAAAACTGACATGATTATTACTAAAACATAGCTGGTTTTCACACAGCTTGCTTTTTCGTTTTATAAACGACTATGTGATATGTTTGTTTGATATTTTTGTACAAAATAAGAAGAAGCCAAAAGAGAAAAACAATTGAGTATATGTTAATATTCATTTGTTTAGTCCAGTGATTCCCAAACTTTTTTGTGCCATGAACCCCTAAATTCGATAACAATAACCTGCGGACGCCAAAAATTATTTCTTAGACGTAAAAAAAATTAGTAAATTACTTCACAAAATTATGATTCCCCATTTTTTTAGCCCATATGTGCAGTTTCTCCGACCCCTCGACATTGTTCCCTAAAATAATTTTAAGTTGCCACAGACCCCTGGGGAACAGTACAAACCAATTTAGGAACCACTGGTTTAGTCAAATGAATTTATTTTGTATATTATTGTGAATATATATTATATCAATACATTGTTAGTGTGTTAATTTATTAAGTTTACACTTGTAAGAAAAAAATGTTTGCTTTATGTCATGCTTTCATAAAATGAAATATATAATTTTTCAAATTATTACGTTTTCTTATCTTTTCCAGGTCTAATTTTTGTACAAAACAATCCGCTGTAATTTGTCCTGTGAAATATTTTGGTAAATGAAAAAAACAGATATATTCTGGAACTTCAGCTGTTCATTCCACGAGGTCTACAGTTACAACCTATATGAATCAATTTGTCCACACAGAAATAAATTATAGCAGATCACTTGTTCTATACTGTCGGATGTTTAACATTTTTTCTTATATATTCAATATCTACGCCTAAAGTGTATATATCTCCATAATACCAAGAAAAGATATATCTTGATAGATTGTTTTTCACTAGAATTGGTTCTAAACAAAACATCAAACATTAGGAGAGTTAAAGGTCACCAAAAACAGTTTTTCATAAATATCTCGTTAACGGTCACTTTTACGGGAAAATATTGAGTGTAAAATTTGTAGCTAAAGAAATTTCTTACAAACAATATATTATAACTTTTATTCATAGTAGTACCCGTACCCGTTTTCAAGATAATTCGATTTACAGAGTTGTTACCTTAACGTTTCTCATAAAACCTGCAATCCTTGCCACACCACCTTCGATGTACGCATCTGTTGTAGTTTGAAAATTTTACTTATTTAAAAAACTATAATAAATTTGTTCATTAATTCATTAAATAGGAGTTATTAATCTCAATAATAAATGTTCATCTTCAGACTGTATTTCAATCTGTATGCGTTCCTCTTTATCATACTCTTTTCTATGGCTTGTATTTTTATAGATTCAATCAGGGAATACGATGGATCTTCATCTTAAGTTTAGTGCGATTAATCAACTACTGTAAATTAATACTTTATTACATAATACACTATTGCAATAATATTCAAAAAATTTGATCAGTATAAATAAAGTGAGTTTTTTTTTTCATAAACATTATTTATTTTTGTACAATATATTTATATGTTATTTGAAACACTGACAGTTCATTTACAATAAACATTTTTGCTGCAAGACAGTAATACAAAACGTAGAGCTCACCCTAAAATGTAACCACCTACCATGTCATACTTAATTTTTAAAAATGGCAAAAATCAAATTGAAATAAAAACACAGTAGAATGGTACATTTCGTTACGATTTCATAATAACAGTGTGGTATTATTTTTACATTTTAAACTATATCTGGTCTGTAGGTACATTTGAAGGTTTCTCATTGTTTTTTTAACCAGCAAACTCAAAAAATAAAGAATAATTTGATAGTAAACAAAATTCTTTTCCATTATCTGTAATACTAATTCAATGTTGTTACATTTATTATAAAAATTATCTTCACTTAAGAACACTTCCTTTCTTTCGTCAAACCTTTTCACACTTACTCCCCATTCAAATATACTAATAGCTAATCTCTCATTCAAGCAAAAATAATATGTATAACTTAACGTTTTAAGCAATTTTTGAAGTGCTTCAATAGTTATGATGAGAATTTAAGTGGTATTGTTTAGGCCTACGGATTAATCCGAAAAATGCCATCTGCCCCTTGATTATTATTATAAAACTTTTCACCCCATCTGTTATGGCCAGAATTATGAATTCCATAAAGTATGTAAATTTTAACATGAACACATTGGAAAATATTACGTAAAAGGATAAAGTTTGAATAGTGTACCTTTATTAAGCAATTAATGAGAATAGAAACTGTCTTAGGAACAAAAGAAAAATTTATATAAGAGTGAAATAATTGTGTGAAACGGGGTGTAATATATTCATTATGATGAACCCAATGAAAAAATCTGATTTATAAACTTCCACATGGATTTTTATTGCGACATGTACTAGTCACGTTTTCACTGTTTTAATCCTTATGATCTTTTTATGATAGGTCATTTTATTCATACTTATTAAGGTAAGTTCAATATTGAATCACTACGTGTATTTTAAAATTAAAAACCTGAAGATGGTGAAAACCCAAAGATCGGGATGTAAATGACAACGCTTGTGGTAGTTTACAAATTTCAAACAATTTTGGGTTTAAAATCGACTTCCAAGTGCAACTCGTGACAATATTAATTGGGCTAGTTAAAATCCTATCCTGTTGTAATTACAAAACACCACAGTTTGGTGCAGATTGTTAAAAGTCGGACCACTTACAACACGTCGTTCTGTAACTTTGCTGAAGAACAATTTTGAATATTGTTGTAAATTGGAGTTGATTCAACAATAATATCTAAAATTCAAATAATAAAAAAAGCCCATCTGGTTCTTGCCAACGCAGTGTTGTGTATAAACAATATTTGTATTATACTGGCATAAACCTGCAAGTAAATCATTAATTTGGATATGCAGCAAGATATTTCCCAGGAACACATCTCATTACTTGCATCACAAATACTCATTCATACATCCAATAATATTCTCGGAGAAAACATAATCCACCCTCAGATTCATTATCGTGACCAACATACGGAATTGTAAGGACTAGCCTTAATATAATGATATAAGTTTCGTTCCAGCAACAGTTTCAAACACCGTAAACATCATGTTAAATAATAAAAACTTAAATGAATATGTTTGACATTTATGTTCATCAGAAATACCTAAAAAATGTTAAATAATTTAATACTTTTCTCACCTAAGTGTGATGAGAAATCCAATGTGAGACAAGATTGCGAGACATTAGAAATCCATGGAGGGATTTTTTTAATAAATGAAAATTTCAGTGTTTTGCATGACAAATAATGGTACATATTGTCGATAGGTCAATCTATTTAATATTATAGATATTTTTTTATTATACTGTGTTAATAGTAGAACCAATTTAAAACTGTGCCTAGAACGAATGTGTTTAAAAAAACATGTTTTATCCGACTGCTGATGTAATAAGTTCAGCAACGTCAGCGTTAGGTGATCTTGTAGTTAGTTGAAGAGTGACTCCATCACTAAGTGCTAATCGAGACCTAACCAGGACGTCAAAACCGCCACGGAAGAAGCCTGCGCACATTAGCGTGTGCACAGAAGCACCATCTGCAACTCTTTCGCTTCCTTCAGCAGGTAATAGACCTAAGTATTGAATAATATTTTTGACAGCTTCCTGTAATGATGGCCCGGTTGTTAATGCATATGTATCCTCAACTTCCGCATAACCTTCAGCGATACAATTCTCCCAAACCGCATTGAAATTGACTTTTTTGACACGCTGAATCTGATCCCCAAGGGTGACCTCTAAATCCTCCACCATGTATTCATCAGAGTATCCATCTTCGGAATCAGGAATGCCGGTGTTGGGATCACAGTCTTTAACAATATATTTCAATGTCACACCAAACGTACCCACACTTAATGCTAATTCTTCAGGGAATTGCAGAATGGAAAAGACGGTACCCCTCTGGTTGTAAGGTAGCTTCTCACAGGATACTTCGCGCAGAAGACGATACCCCTCTGGCACCTCTAGCCTCACATGGACGTCTTCAAGAATCTGATCATTCATTGTATTCAAACAATCAAACTGGAGGATTAAATGCTGAGCGTAAACATGCTTTACGCACCGTACTGTGTATTCAGTTTCAGATTCGGTTAATTCTACAGGCTCTGTGCTCTTGAATAGAGCTCCACAAGTAGCGATACCAGGGATCATACTGAGTTTCTCTGCATACGCTTCTTCCTTTGAAATCTGCTGAGGTTTAGGCAAGTTATTAGAAGTGATGAGCATACCTTCTGTAGTATTCTTCTGGGTATTTTCTTCCGCCAATGTTTTCTGCGCCGCAATCGGCACAGTTTTAATATCAAACACAACTGACGGGTCGTTGATAATGTGTTCTTTAAGCGCCCGTTCCAATGCGGGAATAGATATTTGAGGTATTTCCACGACATAATAGTTTATTAAAGACTTTTCTTCACCTTCTAAAATTGAACTATAATAGGTTGCGCGGTCCCTAACTTCGTCATCCGTATCCATCTGACAGCGAGCGAGCAAAACTCGTATGTTTGGCAATAAATCTGGACACGCTGCACCAAACTGTGACATGGCAGCTACAGCGGCAGCTCTTACTGTAGGGTTCTCCAAAATGACTCTGTTATAAATAAACCGAATGTACCTAGAAGGCTGTTTGGTTTTGGGCCCTTCCTTCCCCAAGAGGTGTAATATTCTCACAGCTAAAGTAGTATGTTCACAGTCTTCTATGAACTCACAAAGATGTGCTAAGCCTGTCTCTTTAGCATCTGAATTTTCTTCAATAATGGTTATTATTGTGTCGACAATCGTTGCTTTGTATTCCAAGCCACCTTCATCTCGTAACATACCCGATAAGAACGTCATAAGGACGGAATGTTTCCGAGGGAATTTCAAACACAAGAAAGTGATAGCTTGGACAACGACAATCTTAAATTCATCAGATATTTCCGAAACAAATGTCGCAATCTGTTTCATGAGGCGTTCAACAGAACTCTCTGCACCCGTTTTCAACAAAGTAGTAATCGCCAGTGTTGCAATAGATCGATTGCTATCCAAAATCAGATTCTCTAAGTCAGAATTGCATGCAGTAACAACAGCTGG
This sequence comes from Rhyacophila evoluta, assembly GCA_022683975.1. Taxonomy (NCBI): domain Eukaryota; kingdom Metazoa; phylum Arthropoda; class Insecta; order Trichoptera; family Rhyacophilidae; genus Rhyacophila; species Rhyacophila evoluta. The sequence continues at coordinate 32,233 of JAGVSQ010000100.1, forward strand.
ATATGTCACGGCTACTTTATTTAGAGTTCTGACAGCTGCAAACCTTAATATCGGCTTGGGTGAACTGCAGAACATCTGCAGAACACTTACAGCTGGAGCCAATTCTCGGGATGAATTACGCTTTAAATTGACCAGGGCATGAGCTGCTTCATAGATAACCATGTCAGATTTGTGGCGCAAGCAACTCTCTATGAAGCTAAATAGAGGATTATCAGAACCTGAAAAAAAAATACCAATTATTAATTTCATAATGGCAATAATAACACTTATTTTTACAGTTCACCAATCAATAAATAACTACATTTTTAGATGATGCAATTTTTTAGGAAATTTAATTCTCTTGTCAACCTAGTTATAAGTTATGTATGTATGGACTGAAACATATATATCTTCACATTGCAGAAATAAATAAGCCCTAGGATAAATATTGAGAAATCAAAAGTCCTAACTCCTCGCTTTAAAACAAAAATAGTGGAATTTACTACTTCAAAGGAATAGTTTTTTCCTAAATTTTTCATGTCGCAAATTTCACTCGTTTACATAATTTTATGTACCCATTGTCAAATGCAAACTGGGAAAGCTCAATCAAATAAACATAGACAGTGCCTGAATTATAAAAGTAATCCACCAAAGCCAAGCTAGATTTTAAATATTTCTTCCATTGGAAATTACACTACAATGATTTGGCTTTCAACCATATCTAAAAATATTTTTAATATCATATAAATACCTACTTGCAAAATTCTACATGATTTCAAATAGAAACAAAGACAACTGATATTTTTTTGGTTAACATTATGAAATCTTGAGCTACATTCTGTTTATCAATTATTATTAATATGTGAGCATCTTATGCGGGTGTGCTGTGATGTCATCAATGGTTTGGGGATAAAATACATCACTTTATGTTGACAATAACAGATGAAATACAAATAGGTAAATGAATCGGCACAATAAATGACATTTATTCTATCTCATGTTAGTATTCTGGAAACGCAAAACATGAAAAGATTTACATACATACTCACACCGCAAGCATATTAACAAGTGCTTATCTTCAATTAAATAATAACCTCGTTCTCATAAACCAAATTATGACTTGCAATTTTCTCTCTTTACTCGGTAAAGAAATAAAAACCAAAAATTATTTTATGTTTAAGTGAAGATGTCAAATCCAATAAAATGAATACTCATAAACATGAAAAAATTATTATCATCTTTGTTAAATTTCTCTTCTTATCATAGTGGTAGGAAGATAAGGTTACTTTTTTATTAGATATATTTCAAATATTATGGGATCTAATATATCGCTCATATAATGCAAAAGAAACATATCTGCATTTTTCATGTTTTGAAGTTCTGATAACATTTTAAAATATTTCTCAAAAATCAAACAATTGTAATTTATCAGTGTTTTTTTTACTTTTTTCAGTATAAAAGAGTGTGATTTTTTTTTGAACGTTTGAGTAAAATAACAGTATTGCTAGTGTACGTGGTGATTTTACACTGAAAAGATATTAAATTTTTTATAATTGCAAAGACACATATCTAACAACGTAGCGGTCAAATTAGATAAATAGCAGATGTAATTTTTTGCCCAGTAAGGTAGGTCAATTCACGGATATTTCTCTTTTTTTAATTAAAAGTCACAATTTTTCCACATGTGGTTCTTTTGCATTACATACGCGATATACCCACAGTGATCACTCTTTAGATTGCTCCAATCATGTGGACAAAACTTATCGCTTATTAATATTATTATATTATTACATCCGACTCAAATTTTTCAATGCAATTGTAACCTCCAAATGCTGAAATGCATCAAGCATAAATACCATGTTTACCAAATGATTCGAATTCATAGAAGAATTGACTATCCATGAAATATGTTTACTATCAACTCTGGTAAATCAAGAGTCAAGTGTTAAAAATATTGTCACTTTTTTGTTTATTTCATTTCACAGAGCATAATGTTATAAACTACTTTTTTGATAATATATGACTGGAAATCATTGCCAATAGGTCACGACGTATGAGTGAGAAATCTGTAATTGAATAAGGTTCAGTGAGGCATGATTTAAAGCGGTAGGTACAGATACAACTCTTTCTAAGCAATACCAACTCCGAGAGGGGAAGAGCGAATTACCTTTCACGCCTCTCTGATTCATTCTAGCCTCTAAATTATGACTTATATTCACATCGCGGCCAACAAAGACTACATCATGGATCGGCACACCAAGCTTTTCCATGAGCCGCTGCATGTGGGTTTCCACCAACGATTCAAAATGTTGGCTTTTCAACTCGGCAATACTCTCCTGTATATCTCGAGCTTCAGCATGGTAATTGACATGGACCTGTTGTGTTTTACTGTTGAAATTTTGTGATTCACCAGGAGCTATATTAACACATTAAAGCTATTAATGTCTCTACTGATACTAAAATATCGAGGAATACTAGCAAAGGATAGTCACAAAATAGGTAACATTGAGAAAAATATACGCATAGAACCAAAACTATGTATCCTGTAATAATATCAAAATAATGTGTCTATCAAATATTTGTTGATATATGCAGTTATCAATATCAAAAAGGGGTTTAAGGATGATATAGCGACAATTTTTCATAATATCTTTTTATTTCTGTAATTTCTGCACTAGAATCTATCAAATTATTTCGATAGATCCTCTTTTCTTTCTCAAACTCCCTTCACTTTTATTTACTTTGATTCTTTATATATTCAATTTATACTCTTTTGCTATTTTTTTATGTGACATTTGAAAAAAAATCTCTGTCAGGTTGTGAATGCCTTGGAATTGGACAAGGCATGTATTTTTATGTTTAATTGAAATTTTCAAATATAACAAAAAAAACTGTTCTAGGAGAAATTCAAACAAGGTCAGAGCCATTTGATTTATTTCAATAAATTAGTTTTTTTTGGATTTTGGAAATTGGATTTTTTTCAATTTCCTCACACTTTTAAAATTTACAATGGAAATGACAAATTTATATGTTGATCTTTCCTGAAATACTTTTCATATATAAAACATACATAGCTGTAATAAAATAAACTTTTTGTGTTAATATAATACCCTGAAAATCTTGGAAAATAGAACAACTTCCGTTCAACGAAACGAAGGCATATATAAAATAAGAAAACCGTTTCTAAAATAGATTGAAAAGGATATATTAAAATCAATACATAGTAATGACTTCTTAAATATTCAAATTAAGAGAACACCGACACAATTAACTTACCATATTGTGAATCCTCTTCTTCAATGAGGTCGCATGCTATCCTGATCAACATGCAGACTGCATATGGACTCTTGAGTGATGACTGGGTAAGTCTGCCAACCAATTTTGTAACAGCAAGTCGGTCAGACTTACGTACATGGTATAAGACACCCAATGCATGATACTGGACCATTATATTATCTGAGTTTAGCGCTTCCTATAAAAATTATAGAAGGTTAATAGTCACTTAATAGTTAATATTTCCCACACTCCATAAAACTATATGCCTAAAATTTATTTTCAATAATTTTTTTCTCGACAAAAGAGTTAATTTTTAAATCGAAACTTGAAAGTCAAATTTGACATTAAGCTTGCTACTATACAAAAACAATAAAACATTTACAGAACTTTTCCAAACCAAAAAACTTGTTTCGGCATATCTATATCTAAGATGTGTTTATAACATGTCACTAGTAATTTTTCATAATTTCATAATGAAATTATTCATTTGTGTTATTTTTCTATTTACTTTATATGAATTTCTATTTCACATGCTGATTAAATGATAAAAGCTAAATATTTTATCATACCTGAGCCTCATTGGCCCACCTCCTGACCAGCTCGTTGGAGGTGGCGGCAAGATGGAGAGCGGAGACCAGTGCAGCAGAGCTAACTGCAGGATTTTTGTCGACGATGGCTTGCTTCATATACCGCTCAATAGACTGCATCATCGAGCTATCGGTTATACTGCATAATGCTCGGATGGCTGCAGCTCTGAAATTTACATAATTCTCATAAGTACTATATTAAATGTATTTGCGGCATAAATCATCAATGAACGAGTTGGTAAGCCCATGTATTTCAACATCAGACATCGTAGATTCAAATCCTATACTGCATAAAAAAAAAATCATAACATACGACTGGATGGGTCGAGATTAAAACTGCTAACCAATTCCAGTAAAAAAATCCATATATTTTACATTTGGATGAATGTGAATGTTGTTAAATTATGTATTAATATGTAGTACACGCATTTTCACAAATTAGCACATTTTTAATTATTAAAAATATGTTAACACGTTCGCTGCTAAAGACGCCCCTGGGGCGTCAATACACTATGCTATAAATAAATGTTGCAGCGAATGTGTTAATTGAAGAAAACTTCCTTCGTGTATAAAAACATAATCTGTGGAAAAATCACAAACACATTATTGAAATGAGTGATGAAAAGAAACATTGTTCAAAGCATGGATATATTAAGACCTTATGAATCTCCCTAATACTAGCGCACCTGTCAGTTATACAGAAATTACAGCTATGTCTCCAACACACATATCACGTACCAGTGTACGTTGTTTACTACAAAATTTAAAAATTTGTATGCCTTCTCACTCCTTCTATATTCATTAATAGTGGAATAAAGTTTTATTTTAGGGGATCTATTTAATTAGTCACAAAACTATACGCAAATACATGACTTCGGTTGGCAGCACTATTCACACATACACTTGCATAGTCTAACGCTTTAAGTAGCGCATGCGCAGGACCCAGAGCTCGTCATTACCGACAGGTTATGCGCAACTTGACATTGTGAAAGATTTTTAGAATGCTGGCTTCTATGTAAAGAAAGGATACATAATGAACACTATATTTTGCAGACCAGTAAACCTAGAAATAAAAAATATGAAAAACTATGCAGTATTTAATCTATGACTTTTTAATCCTATACTAAATTAGGTACACATAACAAAAAAATAACGATCTTATTACTAATATAAACAAAAACATAACATGAAAAAATTGTAAACTCTTGTTTATTGAAATAATCAGAAACAGATTAGTGAACTGATTGTTAATCAAAAGAACTTCTTGTATTTAGGAAGCCAATATTAAGTTTAAAAAGCTGGCTTCAGTTTTGTTTTGGAGAGACGAAGTGCCCCATCGACAATCGACATTGAAATGTCAAACAATGTGAGTGTATGTGTCAGTAGTGCTGTCAACTTAATCATCTATTTGCGAAAAGATTCATGACTAACTTAATTAAGACAGCTTGTCATAACTTTTACCTATATAACTTTCGCAGCAAAATATGATAAATGTAAATATCTCTAATGGTATTGTTGTGACTACATTAAATAACAAAATATCAAAAATGTCATTAATAGTTAAGCAAATAGTATTTGGTAACTATATGTTTTACCCTGTGCAGTTGATTTACAAATAAGAAGGCAAATATGGGATCAAATACCAACCTGTAAAGATCCTCGTGCCCCGTCATATCTTTAGTAAGGGAAGATGTCACAATGATGACATCGTCAGCAATGGAACTCAATTCTTTGATTCCTAAGTAAACCATCCTGCGAAGAATAACATCTTTGGATTGAAACAGTTTTGTCATAGCGAAGAAAGCTTCCGTAGCCTCTTGTGTACTTAAAACCTCCCCCTGATTCAGTAAATACAGTATTTTCGTGAGAATCAGGGTGCACTTTCTGTGGTTGACAGGAGTCTCATTAAAGTGTCTAGCCTCTTGTAGGACGCTAGTTTTTTCAAGATTCTGGAACGGATTCCCACCTCCATCCTCCTCCTCTTTTTTATCGCGCTTAAAAGAATTCATTTCGGCTTGAAATGCAAGCCGGGATAGAAATTATGACAGCTAGATATGAAAATATTGTAGGACTTTACACGTCAGCCGAGCGGTTGCACTTCCAGTGATACCAACGCGTAGGCAATATGCACATTATTATAGTGCTACCAACCAATGAATATTCACTATAAAGAGACTTTTAATAGATATTGAAAGAAATTGATTATAAAATTTCCTTGAATATTTTTTAATTAAAAATAATTCGAATGGTATTGGTATCATGGAAAAAAAATTATAATAATACGACCAAGAAAAATAATGGCCTATTGTCAAAAAAACAACATACACACTTTTAAAGCTGTCAAAATAAGTCATTACAGCGTTGAGATACAGATGTTTTCTTTTTGAAAGAGACGTGATATAAAAAGAATCTTTCACTATAACACTAACTGATTGGTACTGAACGTTATCAAATTTAAAAAATCACTATCCAACAAAAATTAAATGTTTTAAATCATAACAATTTTTTGATGGCAATATTAAATTTGAGAACCTAAAAAGTATTTTTTTACACAACATTATATTATTCTTTATTATTACTTATTTAAAGTCTTAAAACAAATAATAAAACTGATTTTACTATGGGTTATTTGCTCAGAAAAAGGAAAGTGTTATTTTAACTAATACGATATTTGTTGAGGAATGTAATAACGAATGTTATAAAAAAATACGTTTATTTATTACGAAGGCGTGATACTGGCAAAACGATGTCAACACGAAATCTTGTGTAGTTGTAGTCTTAGCACTTGGTACTGAACTTCCCCACATATTAATTCGTGTTCAGACTGCATGGCTGGCCCGATAAACAAGCTGCGCACGTCGATTAATTTTTACAATTTTCCTAATCCCATATAAGAAACATATAAGAATCGTACGAGATTTGTATGAGATGTTGTAGCGTGCTTCCCATTGTCTATGGTCCTGCCCTAGTTAAATGTTTACTTCCCGTTTTGAATATTAGGTGCATCGATTGAACTAAAACAACACGGTTAATGGTGGGACATTTTATTTATTAATTGGATTTGTTATAAATTTATTTACAAATCAAAAGAACTATTCTTCTACATTTAGCAAACATTACAATAAAGAAGGATTTTTTACCATCCTCAAAAATATGTAAGACGTGATCCATACAAAAAGGTCATGCAGGAATACCTCACATAGTTCGACTGGAAAAATATGAGAAATTTTACAAAAATAAAAATACTTGAAATAAATCCTAAAAAGATTAGATATTTAAAGTTATTTTTGGTCGCTAATTTTAGACAAAAATATATCAAACTTTTAACCAAATTTTATTTTGGAAAAATATCGCCAATTGGACGTAGTTAACCAGAAGACGTCCAAGCCACAAATTTATCGAGCTGAGTAAAACGCGATTGAAATTTTAAAGTAGCCAAATAATATTCAGTATGACTTTTATATTACAATATTAAGACTGTAATATGAAATTTAAATACTTACATGGCATATTCTGCATATGTCTTGGTTACTATAATAGACTATTTACAAAAGCACTACTTGAAAAGTTATTAAATGTTTTGTAGGTCTTTTGCTGATTAAAATTTTGATCGTTTTGTGCTTGGATTTTTATCGATATTATATTGGTATTCGCCCTAAAACCCTAGGATTGGTTATATTTAGTGAATTTGTTGTTAATAATAAATAAGAATAAAATACAACAATA
>JAGVSQ010000100.1:39810-55234 GCA_022683975.1 Rhyacophila evoluta
TATATACATACAAATATGTATTGAAAAAATGTTTGAAGGTGCCATTATAATATAAAATAGGTATGGTAATTTTTTTTGCAATTAAGTTACGTTTTATGTAAACTTCAAAGCCGATAACTTTTAAGCTGTATGGACGATTGGCAGATATTATGTTTTGTAGTATGTGGGTTAGACAAAACAATGATAACTTTTGGGTGTAGTTTTCAGATATCAGATTATAGGTAGGTGTCTTCATTACATGAAAGTATTGATATTTTTGAAACATTATGTGCAATAAAATTTTAAATTTCAATGTGTGGCTTGGACGTCTGCTCAACTACAGCCAATGTATTGATTGATGTGTAGAAATCCCTGCACAAGGAGCTGAAACATTTTCAATGATTATTAGAATAGTTGAAAAATTGACAGCCTTGCAATTTGGCGAACGATAAAAAATGTAATTCGTTGCTACAAAGAAATGTACGAGGAAATAAAAAAAATATAGACATCGTTATTGCATTTTTTGGAAATAAAAAATCAGCTATGAAAAATTCACTTAAAAAAACATTTCAATTTTAAATGAATTTAAGGAACTATTTTATTTAATTATAATTTGCTTTAGTTATTTTTAATAAATATGTACATAATATATTTGAATATATGTAGTTATTTGATTGTAAAACAAAATTGTAATAATTATCGTTTTCAATATATGCTGTTTTTCTCCCGACAAGTTTCGCCCTATTAATCGCCTGGAAGCATACTGACGTCATCATATTAGTGTATCCATGTCCAAATCCCAACCCGCGGGTGTGGCCCAATTTTACTCAATTGAATTTTCTTTCGTGTGCCATATAAAAAATCAATTTTCCTAACCCCATTTGATGCGACGGTCAAATCTGCGCCTCCAAATTTACAAATGGAACTTTAAGATTCTCAATCAAGCATCAAGATGAAAGCCATATTTTTAGGGTATAAATACACGAACTTTATCAAAAACGTCAAAGTAAAACAACTGGCAATGTACATTATAATTGCATTTGACACCACATATCACTGCGAATCGTTTTTTTACAAAATTAAAAATTGAGATGTCATAATAGGTTGAATGATTAAAACTTGACCAATCAAGTGTGACGCGCGGCGTCCAAATCAATCACCAGTCGATATTTAAAAAATATATCAAATAATAAACTTTATATGATAAGTAATTAAAAAAACAGTAACTTCAAAGTTATAAAATATTTCGGTTTTAAGTTGTTTATTTTCAATATAATAAAAATCATTATTATTAAGTCATAAAATATTTCTATATGTGACCCACCAAATGATGTCACGTGGATACCCCTGTACTAGAGTTCTTGTAATATTATCACCTACAATATGATGTTTAGACATATTTTATTAATTTACAAATCCATGTGTGTGTGTAATAAATTTTACAGATAACGCAGCATCTATTAAATATTATCTTGAGAGTTAATCATACTCCACAACGTCGCATCTCACATTCTAGTTATTTTATCAAGGCAAATATTTTTTTTCTATACGACGAAGTATTACAAGCTGCGGTAATGCTCATATCATTAATAATAATAATTAATACTGTGTTATACCGAGTGCGTGAGGCACGCAGCACCGTTGCGTCATGAGGCTAGGCCGCCACCTCTATGACACAGTTGAGCCATTCTCATAGTGTCCCCGTGCATCAATCAATATTTGATTTCTGAACCAAGGCTGGTAATTTCGTTCGTATGTGACGGGGTTTTTCAGCGCTAGCGGTTTTTCAGCCGAATATTTCAGCATTCTTCTAAATTCGTAATGTGATGCCGAGGAAACAAGTAATCTAATACATTGTATTTTGCGTATATTATTCAATTTATTAATGAAAAAATCTACGTCCTAGATTGAAAAATAATATATATTTTCTGATTAGCATCATTGAAGACCGCGTTAAAACAGTTTTTTTTCTCTATTAATACAGTTGTCTGTAATGGTAACAAGTTTCTTAATTTATTTTCCTTTCGAGGTTTAACCCCAGCGAAAATACAAAATTAATTTTGGCACTCGTGCTGACGGCAGATATTGATTCTCAAAATATGCATGCGGATATACGTATATATGCATTTTAAGGTTTCATTTTATATGTATACTTTGGAGCCTCCCATAAACAAGTAAAAGGGCTCAAACGTCGGGGCTCCTTCTTGCCAAAAATATTTTTAATGGGTTAAGATATACTGTCATTTTTTTGACTCCGTTCTTTATTCCTATATACATACGTAGTTGCACATAGGTACACAATATTAGAATCTCGTCGGAAATGCAACTGGAGCTTATAGAATCGTATAAAATCTAAACAATTACGAGACTCGCCCAAATCTGTAAATAGCTTTGCGGCGATGAAAATTCGAGCCGTCCATATAGCAGAGAAAGCAAGACTGACTGATAAATTATTCACAACCAAGCCTTATTTCTCTCTACTATGCGGACGAATCTGGTCGAGCGGCTTCCCATGAAGGTTTCGTCAAATCAAAAAGTAATGATAACACTGAAACAAAATGCATAAAAATTACAAGTAAAGTCAGAAATAAAGAAAAATGATGTCAGTAATTGATGCAGCTGAAAACAATGGGCCGGGTCGCAGCTGATCGAAGCGATTCTGCAAATTCCCGCCCAGTGGACAAAAGCAACCTTCTATCTGACAAAATTGAAAATAATTTTGAAACAAATGTATATTGCGTTCAATTATATAGTCAACACAATTGATTCGCATGTAAATCTAATGGGCGGTCGGTGTCTAAATGAAAATAAAAACTACAGTATTGAAATAACCAATGCAGATTGCGAATTTGGGTCAAGGTCGCGAACCGCGTGCGCACTAAATCTAGAGCAGGGGAAATTGATTCAATTAATGCAAATCAAAAGGTTGGTTTCTTCCACAAATAGCTTTGTTCAACAATATGTCGTGATTGTACGAATGCATAGATTGCACAGAAAAGACCGTTTGAATAGCACGAAACCGCCCAAAGACCACAACCTCCGCCACCACTACGCACAGTATGTATTAATTCAAAGAGTATTGCAAACAATGCTGCCAACTGTCGGAAAATAGATATTCTGCAACAAAAGAATTAGGTGATCCCACAAAGAAAAATCGCACCTAAGTGCAGTTCAGTTGAGTGTACAACACACAATTATTGCAATAATTAATACATTTTATGTAGTAGAGAAAACATCAACATAAACAAATTATAAAATTAAAATTTTAAAATGTATTTTTTTCTTGTAAGGATAGAAGTTTTCTTTTGAACATTATTAGCGGCAAAAAATTATAAATTAACATCTTATTTGAATAGCACGTAATAATTATTATTTAAATATTGAAAATAGTACAAATTAATCAATAATATATTTTTTTCCATATTCTTACCAATGCATAAACAATTCTATAAGTTCTTAATAGGTATATGAGCCATGAAGTAAACAGCGTGCTTTCCCTACTCAGTGGCACAACATTTTGATTAGGAAGTACTCCTAATAATACGTACCTTTATACATGTTTCAAATTTAATAGTAATGCTGCAACAATATTATAATGTGGATGGATTTAAATATTTTCAATATTGGCCGTAGTATCCCCAAATAAATCAAATGTATAAAATGTAACGTAATTATTAGCGGCAAAAAATTATAAATTAACATCTTATTTGAATAGCACTTAATAATTATTATTTAAATATTGAAAATAGTACAAATTAATCAATAATATATTTTTTTCCATATTCTTACCAATGCATAAACAATTCTATAAGTTCTTAATAGGTATATGAGCCATGAAGTAAACAGCGTGCTTTCCCTACTCAGTGGCACAACATTTTGATTAGGAAGTACTCCTAATAATACGTACCTTTATACATGTTTCAAATTTAATAGTAATGCTGCAACAATATTATAATGTGGATGGATTTAAATATTTTCAATATTGGCCGTAGTATCCCCAAATAAATCAAATGTATAAAATATAAACGTAATAATTAAATGACTTTATGCTTAAATCAAATTTTATTTACATTAGTCATAGTTTGTAATATTGTGATTGTATCTTTAATTTATGAAATGAATGGATAAATATTATTTAATAATGCTGATGATGTAGACATTTTTAAAACCATATTTGCTTCGAAAGTGGAGCATGTGGATCTACACAGTAATAAGATGTCCGCTCCAAAAGTGAAGAATATAAATCTTTGGAATGTCAAGATATGTCTTGATAGATTATTAAGAGAATTGCTTGTCAGAAAATTGCTCAATCCAATGGGGATCCAGTCCTGCATTTTTGGATTTTTAAATATCTGGCATATGTGGGATAAGAGCTCACGTTCGCCCAACCGCTAGGCGCGCATCCATAAAAGCTTAGGGAGGACATTTCTCAGACTTCATATTTTGTAATCTCTTCTATTGAGTTAATATTGGGGATATGTATGCCATGTAAAATTATTAATTTTTATGTCGTTCTTATGAGTCATTAGAATATTGTGTTATTACTCCAGACTGTTTAGCGGGTGCAATCGACTTCCGAATAAATAAAACGAATACATCGTATATTCACGTCATGTTTATTAGCTTGCTCGCAATCAAGAGTAAATGTGGTTATCAAGTTCTGTGTTATGTGTTAGTGAATACAGATTTCCTATAAAAAATACATCAATGGTATCACTGTCGCTCTCTGTTGGTCGCCTGGTTTGTATGCACTTCACATTTGTTATTGTTTACTAAAAAATCAATAATCTTGAAATAATGTAGGTACTTACGTTGCAGAAAGTATGCTTAAGCATAAGTATTACAACATTATATTTATATATGTATATAAATATTTATCCGTACATCAATATAAGCAGCATCTTTTACGCAGTCAGATTTTTTTACCAATCTTTAAAAGTGGCGTGTAGCTTGCAAGTTTGGATTTTGTCGCCGTGTATTATTCTTCGGTAGTAGATGTTTCTATCATTTTAATACTGTTGAAAACTGGCAATAATGTTATTGGTCGATGCTATTTCCAAACTGAATTGTGAATTTCTAAACAAGAATTAAATAAAGTGCGAGTATTTTTAAATCTCTATGGAGAGAATGTGTTTTAGCTGCATGACAAAGTAGATACTGCAGAACACGGAAATTATTGCGGAATGTGTTCCAGCTTAGAGAGAAAGACTGATTATGTTGAGTATTATTTAAAACTTAAGACTTAAACAAATTGAAGGACGAAATATCCTTAATTATAAAATTGAGAAAGTATGAAATGGATATTACGGTATTAGTTCTGTCATTTCATGTGCAGTGTATGTTTTTCGACTATTGACTTCCAAAAAAGTTTATTTTTATTGGAACAACCTATTTTCCGACTACTAGGAAAAATTAAGTGCCACCTCTATTTGTAAAAACAACACATCTTAAAAAATCTTGCCTATTATTTATTTACAGTCACATTATGAAGATGATATTTGGCATTTTTGTAATGATTATTTTAATACTCTTAACGATATGATCTGAATTTATAATATAGTCTTATTTATAGCAATAATTTGCTTATCACTCGGGAAATATGCCACTTTATGAACATTTTTTTACATTTTGAGCATAAATATCAGTGCAATTATTTAATATCATGAAACATATAAATGGACATGTGGGCGATTAACAAATAAAAATTATATGTATGTATGTATATATTAAGGTCTCTAAGGTGTTGCGACATATTTTTTTATTTATTATATCTACTATTATGTAAAAAACTATTAAAAATGAATTACACACAATGCAATAACTGTTGCATGAGAGAAAACTTAAAGAAAGTAGAACGAAACTGATGTTAAAAAAATTGTGTATTCAAAGAGGTACTGCACTAGGAAGATGAACATAAACATTTAAAAAAAAATATTATTTAAGTGTTTTAATTAGGAAACAATATTTAGTTTTAATACTGTAAATAAAAAAAAACATATACATATAACATAAATGAAATAAAAATAAGTATTTCGTAATAAATCAATTTGAGACTGAAAAATCAAAAGAATTGTTTCTGTTGATTCAATATCATAAAAAAACCTTCCATCAAGTGCAATGAATGAGTTAGACATCTAACATATGGACCAAGTATATATAAAAGTAAGAAACATAAACTTGTTTCAATTTTATTATGTTTTACTATATCGAGACAGGGGTGAACTGAGTGTTTGGAAAAGGACTGGGGAAGGATAAGAAGGATGGAAAACTGAAGGTTTCTTATGAAGTATAGGAAGCAGTGGAGGATAGTGGAGTTCTCCCCCTTGGATGTAGCGCCAAGAAAAGAGAAGATATGCGCGTCAACATTATTGTAATATCTATCATTAAATATTATTTCACAAGATTATGCGAGGGACAAAAATATTTCATTCTCAACATTCGTTAAACTAAATTGAATCAAAATGGCAGCTGATGAAAATATACATGTAAATTCACCTTATGAGAGGTTGGAATCAGTAATTGTGGTAAATGAGAATTACAGAGGACCACTTGTGATGAATAATGCTCCGAATGTCATATTGGTCAGTAACATGGTGAATCAGGATATCACCAATCACTCAGAAAATGAATATCTTACTAAAAAAAGAAAGGTGGGCTTATTCAGTATTTTTTTAAAGTCTAAGCTGTTTCTAATAAGAATCTATTAAAATATTTTAAACAAGTCTCATTTTTAAATAGTGCAGAGTTTTATATTTGGCTGCACCCAGGGTTCAAATTCTGTAGTCATATAAAAATTTGTGATATTCAAAAATACAACACTGATGCCCCATGGGTTGACAAAGAATTCTTATGAAAATCCTCTCGGTATAGCTCTTCACACTGCGGAGACACTTAACGCTTCATATTCAGAGTAGACATGCTTAATAAATAATATTAATTAAAAAAATGTCTTCTTTAATTTTGCATGTAAACACCATTTATGGCATATTTGAAAATTTATATTCACTAAAATTATATATTCAATGAATAATTGTGGACTGAAATATCCTTAAAGAATATACACTACCATGGAGATTTATTAGTCTTGATAACCTAAATTTTTCAGTAAATTATTTTAAATTTTGGTTTTCTGATGTCTTGTCATAAAACATATTACTATACAGAAAGTTTTGTTTCATAAATCTTAATAATTAAAAAAGTGAAGTAATTTCGTCGCTTTAGGACCGGTTTATCTACAGTGCGTGATTTGAAAAATAAAACATCTTTCAATTAATTAGATATTTTATACAATATTTAATAGTGTAATTCTATTCTTAAATCAGACATTGATCACATGGCTTTTAAAAAATAGTTTAGATACTTTCATGTATTTACCAGTGTGTATTTAAATGAGATTTGTTTATCATCTTCTAAACATTTGATAGTTGCTCTATTCGACAAACCAATCCTAAAGCATTGCCATGAAAATAAATGAACAAAAATTCCAAATAATTTAATTTCAAAACCACTGTAGACTTGTATGTTCTCCATATATTTGAAAATATTCACATTGCAGAGTGTTTACAATGTGTTATCATGTTTCTGGATAATAAATATAGAAAGGGAAATTAATATTGATCACTTTTTTATTATTATAATATAATATTTTTTGGCTAATTTGTGTTCTGTAACAATAATAAACAAATCATAATAATTCTAACTAAAACTTTTGGTAATTATTGTCTTCTTTTTTTCCAGATCATCATTCAGAGAGATGTAAGAATAGCATTCAAGCCAGAGATTCTAAATAAAAAGCAAAGGCTGCTCAGATATTTACATGAACACCAAGCCAGTGGCAACAATATACAATTTATTGAAAATCCTGTTGATTTAAGCATAATGAAATTTAATGAGAAAGATAATCTAGTTACAAGTGTTCCAGACTCAAATCATAAATATATCAAGGGCGGTAATTTTGAAGATGAATACATCAAACAGTATGAGATGGAAACATATGGAATGCCTGCAAAAAGATATTTTCACTTTTCTTATAATAACGCATCATTGGCAGACTATTCTGACATACATCAAATAGTTTGTAATCCGCTGAACTTGAGCAGAAAAAAAATCGATGACTCGACATCAGAATGCATGAGCCGAATTATTGATTACCAGATTTTTTGTTGTGATAAGTGTAATTTCAAATGTTCAGAAGAATTAGATTTGAAAAAACACTCAAAAGTCCACATAAATATTACGACTTTTAGCTGTGATAAATGCAAATATGAGTGTAGACTCTTAGATAAGATGAAAATCCATAAAAGGATGATCCACAGGAATCAGGGTAAAAAGTTGCTACTTAAAAAGATTCGGAAATTAAAAAAGACTCTGGCTAAGCCTGTTACACCTAGTATATCTAAGATTTATCGAAATTTAAAGGTTCATAAGAGAATCCATGTTAATTTTAAGAGATACTTTTGTGATATGTGCAAATTTAAATGCATTTTGGCAGTCTCATTAAAAAAGCACAAAACTAAACGTCATGGTAATAATAATTCGAAAATTTCTAAAAGATGTTTAAAAAGTCTCAATAGTATTCAACGTGAAGTTAAGCCATATGTCTGTAGAAAATATCATTTTAATAATCGAAGCCGTGTTGCTAGACGTAAGAATGTTGAATTGTCTTCAGTGAAGAAATTTTCATGTAAATTCTGTAAAAAAAAATTCAATTGTCATTATAGTTTGAAAGCGCATAAACTAGTCCACAGTGGAGAACGGCCATATGCGTGTGACCTATGTAGTTACACATCGAAAGAATTAGCACTATTAAGAAATCACAAAAACCAACACACTAACCAGAAACCATATTCTTGTGAAACATGCAATTTTGAATGCCGAAATACAAACATACTTAAGAGACACAAAAGAAAACATATTGATAAACCGAATACTTTTGTCTGTGATATGTGCAGCCTAGAATTCTTAGACAAGAGCATTCTAAAAAGGCACTTGTTAATCCATAGTGATTCGAAACCTTTTCATTGTGATCTCTGTGAATACAAATGCAGGTACATAAGTAATCTAAAAAAACACAAGCTTATTCATGTAAATGATAAACCGTTGTCATGTGAAATATGCAAGCACACATTTCGTGACACTTCTGCTTTGAAGAAGCACAAACTTACCCATACCACAGATAAACCATTTCATTGCTCTAAGTGTGATTATAAAGGTAGTAATGCTAGGAATTTGAAAAAACATCAGGCGGTACATGAAGAAGGTAAAGAATACATTTGCGATGTGTGCGCTGCAAAATTTAGACATTCCAGCACTCTCAAAAGACATGAATCCACACACTCCATTAGTAAAAAGTTTAGTTGTAACTTATGCAGCTACAAAGCAATTAATAAGGATAATTTGAGTAAACACTTGCGGCGGAAACACGGAGAAGGAAATTTCAAATGTGATTTTTGTCAGTACAAGTCGAAAGTTAAAGATAAAATGAGAACACATATAGTTTCTAAACATCCTTCTTGAATACAAAATTGATGTCTAAAAAAATATTTATTATGACTACATATTATTAATCTGTTACTGAAGGATGGATGAGTAATCAATCAATTTCTTCAATCAAATTGGAATGATGTCTCAAATCCAGATTATATTTGAGGCATATTTTTTTGAAAATCAACACTGAATAAAATAAATTTTTCATATTTACAACTCCTTGTCAATCGTTCATATTTTTCTGGTTTTGGTTGCTATACAATTGTTTTGTGCTAATAATTGCAAAATTTGTTTTCCATATATACCACTTTGTACTAAAATTCATTACAATTTATGAAAATTACTTAAACTTGTATGGTGAACATGTTTGAGACTATTAATTTTAATTATATTAAGATGTTACCGCAGTGAAACCCAAAAAAAAAATGTCACCTAGTCATTTTTGACCTGATGTATTTTTGTCAAGGCCAAAGGTAAACGACTATAGAAATAGCCTTAGAAAATTAAGGAATTTCACGTATATTGCAATCAAAAACAGTTGATTCTCAATTAACCAGGCATTAAGCAGACTCATCAGCCTAGGTCAATCCTTTTTTACTTCATCTTTGTGATTCCTGCATCACTCTTTTCATATGTATTGGGTACCAAATATTGCCATCCAGTGGTATTAACTAGCAAAGGAGTGCGGACATAGTATTACACCCAACACTATTTGTGTCTGAAGGAGTACAAATACAATTCTACGTCCGACCAAATGTTGTGAATGTTGGTATTTCTTGTTCAAAGTCTCATGTAGCATTAGTGAGACTGTAATCTGGAACGGTCAGAAGATGCAGTGAAATAAATTTTTGATAATTTTGTATTGCCTAATTATTTTTAATATTAGATTAACCAAGAAATATTCTATTATACGATCTATCCTATGTGTGTTTTATAGATATTAACTTTAGCCTACCAAGCCAAAAAAATCCTTCCGGTAACCATGGTGCAATGTAGCATTACCATATGGAATTCGCCCTTTTAAGGGATTTCAAAAGCGAATTGATAGCTTTACAAGGTCAAATATATTTTCTAATAGTATATTATCATAATTTTTATTTTGTGTTAGAATAGCATATACTTGTATAAAATAGGAGGAGAATATACAAAACAAGATATTACACGACATCTGCTCCTGATAATTTGTCTCTGTCTGGCTTATATAGGACGGCATACGAGAGCAACTCCCTTCTATTTGCACAGGGACGAAAGTTAGAGGGGAAAGAAAGAAATATAAATATTTTTAGAATTCAGTCGAAAAAAATTCTGTTTCCCCTGTTTTCGATTTTTGTTATATATATAGTTAAATCGTTTTTTTAGCTCACAAAATGAATACTCAATAATTCAAAATTTGGGTAGCCAGACATCTGCACACAAGACAGCTGCGTACTGGACAAGTACTCACAAGCCATCTGCGCACACTAACACATAAATATATCAACCATGAGTAGACATTTAAAATTGAAATCACAAAATATCCACTATCTCAAAACTGTTTATTTGTTAATAAGTAACTATGTATTATTTAAAATAAAATTTAAAAATCTACCTATACTCCAATTATGTAAATTAAGTATGAAATGTCTTATTATATCTGTGTTAGTGAGAGCACTTGTGTGCGTAGATGTCTTGTAAGCACTCGTCCAGTGCGCAGCTGTCTTGCAAGCAGTTGTCATGGAACCGAAATTTGCTATAAAATTTTTGGAAACCGAAATTATATTTATGACAACGAATTTCGGAATTCTTATTTTTCAAAAATATCAATTGAACCTTTCTAACTTATGTTTATTCATATATTTCTATTGTATTCTTTATATTTTGGACCGTAAGATCGATTCGATAATTGTGATATTATTATTTTAATAAAAGATACATTAAAAATTATAAATTTTGTTTTGGTGTAGTGTTTTTTCTACAAATACGAAAAATTTGAAATATATGTAGAGCCTATTAAACGAGATATTAACGATTGAAGCCACTCATGTAACCAACGTTACTGTATCGGTACGATATGGTTAAATCAACTGGATTTCGTATGCTATTATACAACACAATAAATTTTTCACAATTTAAAGATAACTTTTAATATTCCAATTGTCAATAATGGATGGAAAACTGAACTGATGAGAAGACTTATAAATTATGGATATTTTATATATGCTTATTTACATTATATAACTATGATGCTTTTGTATTATGTATTTAACCATGTTAAATTTCTTATATATTAAAAAACACATGTAAGTTTATTGTAAGTCTAGTTGCTTTGTTTTGCCTGAGTCATTAAAAACTAACAATAATTATAATGTTTTTACAATATATATGTCCATTACATTAATCATAGATGTATAATGATGTTTTAAAGGAATTGATTTGAGTAAAGTTGGTTCTATGATTAATTATGTTATCTTGCGAAGTGTAGATAAAATTTTTAGTATAGGTCAAGCGAAAAATAAAATCTCATATTTATGTATGATTTATATTGAAGTATTGCGAGAGATTGATAAAAATTAAATTATACTTTACAAAGTGACTTAATCGAAATAATCGATTTACATGTTCCTGCAATAATGGCGACAATATCAAATATTCGGAATTATGTTATTATAAATGTTTCTCTCTAATCACATTTTAATTTTGCCCATCTTCACACTAATTTCTTTACCTTCTCCCAGTTTAGTAAAACGATGTTTGAGAGGTAAAGGAAACATTTCTCGTAGGTTACCAAAAAACTTATGCAGTTATAGTGTATATAAAGTTATCAAATATTCATATTTTTTTGGATAAGGTATCTGTTTAGCTTTTATGTTTCCATAATATGTGCTGCAGCATGTTCATCTATGTATCTATTGCTTAAAAAAGTGTTTCACCAGTGATGTATCTTGCCAAAATATTTCTTAAAGATCATTTCAATGCAATATTTGCAAAAAAAAGTTATAAATATTTACATGTTATTAAAATTAATTTATTAAATAAAGTAAAAGTGCTTGTAAAATCGCCTAGTTAACACTGTATAGATAATTTTATTTTAAATATTAGTCTATGGATTTCTTCTATACATAATCACTTTATTGTTTCATTTACAGACTCAAATACATTTCTTATTCCTTGTGCAGACTCGTCCTATGTTTTTTTCAATAATTATGGAGTAATAAATATTTATTTCCAAATATAGAAACTAGCGATATCGCCATTAAAATTTATATGTAATAAATAAAAGCTTTTAAAAATACATCACGCCATAATTATTCTAATGATTTATTTATTATTTACGTATCGGGTATCTCCCTATACCCCTTTATTTCTATACAAAAATCCTAGATTCAATTTCTATTGCTGTTGCTTCTAACATTCACCATGTTAATAATTTTGCGGAAAAATCTATAGAAATATTTCTTCCATTTAATTTGCCTACATAGAGTCCTGTACAAGTCAAACTATAACAATGTTTGACTAATTGACTTTTATTAATAGTAAAATTCCTATCTATTCTATAAGTGAATATAACATAAAATACAGTAATTTTTATACATAACAGTTGTGTAAACATTTTCTATGTAAAACTATTTAGTAGGTTTTCAATTCTGGCAGTTATTTATTTGAATAAAGAGAGAAAGAACTATTTTGAAATAATGTTTTGGATGTTAACAGGATGTATAATGAAATGTCTGCTTAGATCTTATATGTTATTAATGAGTAACAATATGAATGTCTTATACGAATTGTTTATTTTTAAATCGTTCAAGTACTTTCGAATACACGTTTTAGTTAAAATATTGTTTCTGTTTATTCATTCATTTCTTACCCAGTGATCATTTATAAAACCAGAGCCATTTACGAGTATATTTATAGAAGTATTTAGAGTATTTCCTTTAGTATTTTGAATTTTCATTGGAATTCAATTGGAATCTTTTGTTATTCAAATTTTACTTCTTGAAGTTTATTAATTATCATGGACTTATTGCATTTTTGAAATCTACTATTCTTTTATCCGTGCAACGTTTGTAAAATTTACTTCTACTGTAGAACATTTTCTTCGGCTTCTTATTCTCTAGCATTTTTCTATATTGTCCTACAGAAATTAGCTTCTACCCATTCTAAATCTGCATCTTGGTCACTAAGCAAACTCTTCCAAGCATTTTCTAATGTTTACACTTTTACTTCTTAACGGATATTTTGTCCATTATATCGAGATTTTACTGTAATGTCAAAGCTTGTTATGAAAACTTAGTAAAAAAATCCATGCTGAATTGAAACAATCAATCCCATTTTTTGATGCATTTTATTAACTCTTATTTTACTACTTAAATGAAAATTAACATATATAATACTATATAAATAAACAAAAATGGTCGAATGAGTAGAATTGAACGAATCTTACTATCCATACAATCAGTAAGTTGTGATTAAACAGTCTGCTGAAGTAACTGTGTAATCAGCCCTAAATAATTAATCATATTTTACATAAAATATGCATGAAAAAATAATAAATTTATTATCCACTCATCGAATCTGAACACTTCCATATACATCATTATTCACAATCCATCTTTGTCTCGATAACACTAGCAAAAAAATTGAAACTTCTATATTTAATGCAACTTAAACCAATCCCAGCCTCGATAATTTCAATTCTAATAATATATTTGGTAATAATAAGATAGTTTTGTCAACATATTGACATGGATAGAATTTGATTTTTTGCCACAGCATAAACATTTTTCATGGAAATACAAAATGACACTGAAAGAAAAAAATTGCATGGATTTCAGATTCTTAGTTCAATCATAATTCATTTAATTTCTCTTCCTATAATTTCAGTTGCCCATAGTCTATTTTTGTTCTCATTATGTCATGCTCATTGAAGTTTAAAACAGCTGGTGGAATCATGGCTCCTCCTACATTTCTGGAAAAAAAAGAAGGATTGAATTCAAATTTCATATACAGTAGTGTTCTAAATCCTAAAGGAGGTGAAGTGTTGTCTTGATAGCCGAGTTGGCAAGTGCAAACTATTCTGAATTTATGGTCCTCAACTATTAAATACAGTTATATAACCAAATATATTTATCCAACATTTTTTGGGGTGGGAAACTTATTTTTCAGACCTAAAAAGATCACAGACAATTGATAACGGAACAGGTCCGAGATAATACGCTACATAAAATACAATATCATTCAACAATTATTACCAACCTTCCTTCTGCGCAAAGAAAGTTATAAATGGCACACGCCTGGTCTGTACTGTGGACTTCTAAATTGATACCAAGCTTTCGTATAGATTGAAATCTCTCTATTGACTGTCGTCTACTGCAATCTTGCTCACCAACTCCTAGGACCTAGATATTAACACACATAAATCACATACTAGATAATTAAATTATTAACCTTACATTATTTTTTACATTTTCATAAATGTCAATAATAACTTGTTTGGATATTTATGCAGGATGTAAATTATTTCCTCTGGGAACGTCTACATTTTTCAATTGAAAGAAAAAGTTCACTAGGTTATACCTCCAGAAGGACCAATTAGCTATAGCATTACGGTTTGTGAGGAGCAAATTGTTTACTTTTGGGAATTTTGGGGTGACATACAGTCAGTGGCAACGCACCACATCACATGTATAAATGTGATAGTAGAGACACTCTTTTCATGTATATTGTAGTACACTTCAGCCAATACCTCAAGAAATTCTTCCTGGAATATTCTCGGCACTTCTTTGCAGTGATTCATATTTTTATTATGGATATAAAAGTGCAGTGTATAAATTTTTTACAACCCCAGTGTATACAAGCATCTGCTCATAAAGTTGAAAAAAGAATTACTATCATTCAATGATCACTACCATAAATAAATATTAATAGATTCTAAATTATTTAAAACTGGTAAACTTCCCTATGTGAGATCACTGTTAGCGAC
>JAGVSQ010000101.1:0-44574 GCA_022683975.1 Rhyacophila evoluta
ATTTTACTTATATTCAACGACTTATCTTTAGAGCACTTTAAGTTGTAAATTATTTCGTATTATTCTCAAGTTTAGAATATAATCAACAGTTGCACTTAAGCCGTAAAGTTTCTTAGGGAGAGCAATGCATTACATTAGCAATCCTTTAGCAAATTACTAGCGATCTTGGTTTGAAAAGATTGAATCGCAGAATAGAGTTCAGGGAAGGCTATTTATTGAAACCTTTTGTTCGACTGAGAACAAATAATGGAGCGAAAGATTATTTGCTGGTCTTCTTGGTCTTTATCTCTGGAGTGGGAAGCCTGAAAGTGTTATCATCATAAACGATATCAGAGCTCAGAATTTTGATTGAAAATATTATTAAATTGTATAATATTTCAATCCTACCAACTTAACGATGGCATAGTTGCAATTTAAAGTAGATTATATTCATTTTGTTACCTGATTTAAACTTTAAAAAGCTTGAAATCATATAGTAGCTTTGACACACACAATATTGTATGTTTTAAAGACTCCCTACTGAAAAAATAATAAATCGGAACTTTTAATCTCTCGTTACCACTAGAAAAAACATTTGACATTCTATATATTTTGCAAAATACAAATTAGACTCAGAAGCTGACTTTTTTCAAGCCAACGAGATAATTTTCAAATATTGTTCACGTAAAATGGGCGACTTTTTTCGATTCAAACACACATACCCGACTTGTAAAGACAGGCAATCGATCAGGATATAAATAAATTAAATTTATTGTATCAATTTATATACACTATATCATAATATGAAAGTCAGACAAACTATTCAATTGTATTAAGAAAGGATTTATTTCAAATCATTTTTAAAAATATATTATATCAGTACAAGATCAATCAATCAATAGAAGTAATTTATTTTACCTGTATATTGTATGGATTGTATAGTTTTGGTACATATATTTGTGTATTCGATTATAACGAACTATTTATATACTTGCGTCTGAATGAGTCAACTATACGGTGTCTCGTATTTCATATGCAAAGAAAGTTTTCAATCCCTCGGCATCATAGAAAACCGAGATTTTATGGCGTATAACCACAACCATGTGTTTTCCTTGTGGTGGTATAAGAAACCCAGCGCCTGAGGATATAAATAGTAAATCTGATTTCGGGAAAGCGACCGTAAATGTTTGACGATTATTAAGGTTTTTTCTTCTTCAAAGAAATCAATTTACCGTTTTGACGTTGCGTTGTTTCCAATGATTCAATGGGTACCTAGTGGAGATGGTATTTTCTTTTTTTTTGAACTGGAAATCGAAAACCGTACTAGAAAACTAATTGGTTTCCCAGCGATCGGTGTTTTGTTTGTCCGCATTTTTTTACTAAAAAACGATCCAGATGAAATATAATAAGTATGTATGTTTTTGATGAAAAGTAAAAGCATAAATACGATAATATTGGTCGATGTATTAAGTAAGAAAAAATAACATGAATTAAATATAAATTATTCGTCAACGAAATCATTCATATATAATACTAGTATGTTATATGTTGTATTAAACAGCAAGTGAATGATCATTTATTATACATTTTACATATACTGACGTTCTAAATTCTGCTGATAGCTGTTTTAATTTTTATTATCATAAATATACTCAGTTAAATAATATGATATGAAAAAACAGAAAGCATCTGAATGGCTTGTATGCAGTGTCTCAATATGTAAATGAAATCTGCTCTGGAATGTTACCTCCCTGTGTCCGCCATTATTTTTTATTTTAAAATTATTCAACTTTTAATACTAAGCAAAATGAATTCAATAACTAATTGCAATTATTTACCTGTCAGATATTGCATAATTTGAATTTGAAACATAGACTTAACTGGACGCTCAGGGTCCAGAATCATGGATTTAGGTATGGTAAGTCGAAAGTTGAAACAACTCTCGTTTTTTTTTTAATCAACAAAATCCAGAAACTTTATTTTTATTATATTGGCTTTATAATTTGGTTTAGGTTTCTAACCTTTATAAAATTAAATTTTTGAATAAGTGTCAGCTCAGTTAATAAATTTAAATATACCAATACGGTTACACAAATAGCTATTTATATGAAATGGGCGTCGGATTCAATTTCTTACAAAAAGTTATATAGTGGTATAACTTCTTATATATTTAAACCTATAATTACTGAATAGAAGCAAAACAGGTTGCGGTATGTGATTTAAACATATTATTTAATTAGAAATTGAAATAACTGACATAATCTGTACATGTACGTACATTTCATGAGCTGTTTCATCCACTTGAGAGAGACATTTTCAACTAATGAAACCAGTCCTGTGTAAAATAAATTTGAATGAATTAATATATAACGTATTTTAACGTCTAATAAAATAATTCATATTCATTGAAATTACGGTGAACACACTCATGAAAAAACAACATAAATTAATTGATTAATATTCCATTAAGAAAAAAAAATGGAAATTTAATATCATATCATAGTAATTACACTCTAATTATCTGTTCTTTCTATCGCTACCCAAAAACATTTTAAAAAAGAAGATTTTCATTATTAAAATATATTTTCAACGTGAATATATAAATTTAATTGCAATAATTGTTTTGCGTGCGAATATACAGTTGTTGGGTATGATGACATATCATTATTTCAATAATCTTTCAACGTTTTAAGCTTTGAAAATACTTTGTATAATTTTAAAAACTTTTATCAAGTGCCGTGCTATAAGCCCCTGAAGATTTCCACCGGTATCTGCAATGAAACTTTCAGTAATATTTCCACTGAGATTATAAACATTCGAAGCTTATTCAAAATGCAGAAACATGATGCATACATCATTTGAGAAAAAATACGCTCGTTACACCTTACACCGCTCACCGCCACTTTGTATGGGTTATATAATATTTTTGCGTATACTGTAGTGTAACAAATGTAAGTTTTATTGTTCTTTTTAATACATGAGAAATCTCTTAAATTATTAGTAAGAATATAATAGATGTGAAATACTTTGATGATAATAAATCTACGTAAATTGCTGAAAAAGTGCAGCAAAATTATAGCACACTGTTGATTTTATTCATCATCAAATCCACTATTTTTTTTATTATAGATATATTTTACTATTATTCTAATATTTACCACATTATACATTATTATCATGATTGTTTATTCAACACGAGAATATATTTTTTAATTGATTAGTCGAATTATTTTAATCAAATACAGCTTTCCAAAAATACTCAATAAAGTTAAAGGTTGTACTGTATCATAAACTAAAAGCTTCCAAACAATATCTGAGGCCTTAATTTATATGTATACAAGTTTTAATGAAACATATTTGATACCACAGTTCAGAAGCAGGTATTACGACGCTTTATGAAATTATATATAAACTTCCATATATTAATGGGATAATACGTTCGTGACACGTGTCTCAGGACTCGTTTAAAATTATAGAGGGAATCTATGTGCAGGATGACCGCTTACGTTCACAAATGAAACGGTTTTACGCGCTTTCCCGGGGAAATCGCGGGAAACGTTCGCAATTATTCAAAGGATTCAATTAGTTTTAATCCGTAGGAGGCAGTGTTGGTCGCTTTAAGGCTTGCGGGGTACTTACCACCACGAATGGAAACCGTCAATACACGCAAACGTAGAGTAATGGAAATTCGACTGATTGCTCACTTGGTTAAAAAAATATCGGTCAATTCATTTATCGTGTTCGGATATGATATTCATCGACAAATCGATTAAAGGATATGGTATTTTATTAGCAAATAATATTTTACGCATTATTTTATTTATATCGACTGTGGAAAGGAAAAAGAACGTAACTCACACAAAATAAAATTTACAGGAGGCACAAAAAACATCTATTTTGTAATTTTGGGCCGAAGAGACAACTTTAGAGTGCATGAAAACTTCAACTAGTATTTTATTTACCGAATCTGATAGTAATTTGATAAGTTATTATGAATGTCATACATTGTTGCCAACAGAAAAAAAAGTAAAAACGAAATTATCTTTCAGTACTCATATGACGCATGATTAAATTAGTTACAAGTGAAGAAATATCACATACAAATTTCTGATAACTTCATGCTTATTAGCTTTAACTATTGGATACTCAAAACAAGGTTTTCAAATTGTAATGCGTTTAATCGTTTAACCTTGGGCAACTAAATTTGTTGCAATATTTCGTAAATTTAAACTTCTAAAAACCAAATTAGTACTTTTTGAAGTCAAAGTTACATTATTAGGCTAGACGTTGTTATTATTCTGAATATACAATTTAAATTCTAAAATGACCATAAAAAAACCCTAGGAACAAAAGATCAAATCGTTCGTATGGTAAAGTAATTTCATTTTCACAATTTACTTCAGTATTAATATTTCACATGTCTTTGCAAAACTTTCAACATTTTAAAAGTAAATTTTTACAATTTTACGCGTTGTTTGATTATATACCTTACCATAATTAAAAATCAACGATAGTTAATGATATAAAATAAAAATATCTACTCTAGATAAGCCGTGAATAAAATGGCAGCAAATGTAAAATTTCAGCTCATTTTAGGGTATTCTACAATATATAATTACACGATATACGAAAGCTTGTCTTTTTAATTATTTATTTTTATTGTATTATATCATGCAACAATTGTATTTGAAATAAATGAATCACAATACATAGTTGTTATGATATGAATGAATAGGTTATTTTTATACATATTCATGGTTATATATGTATAATATAATAATGAGGCACTTAATATTTTTCTATAATCTATAAAATGGTAAAAAATCATGAAAATATAACGTGTTATCTATCAGTATATTTGCATAGCTGTGTTGTACGCGGTCAATTGTTTCAGTACACACTGTAACAAAATCCCAACAAAATCCTAACCGATTATCAAATACACGAGTGATATTTACAAAAGTGTATCCAGAATACGGACCTTTATTTAAATACTGCCCCGATTGTACGGAGAGTAATATTTTTCAATTTGCTTTGTTAATAAAAGTAGTTTATGGCGGTTCATTTTTGAAAATGAATTTGATATTTCACAATAGAAATGTCGCCGTTTAAATTTCAGCAAATTTATTTACCGAGTACAGCCAATATACATTTCGATTTTATTCAATTTACATTTATTGTACATACTATTTATTACATTTCACATATAAATTGTACAAAACTCAATGCTTAACATTATCATATAAAGCATATTTATGCATTTAAAGGTAAATTTAAATAACATTAAAATAACGTATTGTTTTAGTAAGGTCATTATTTATGAATATATAGTTGTTTTGTAAGAAAATAAATCCTAATTAAAAAAAATTTTTAGAATGAGAATGCATGTAGATTATATGTGTTAAAAGCAATATTATATTTTAAACAAAACCTTCTTCATTTTTGTTAATGTAAAATTTTTTTCAACAAGCATGAGAGAACTGATGTGACTAAAATTTAATGATGCAGAAATGAATAGACAATGTGTTGAGCAATTAATTGACAATCAATCTACAAATGAAAAATGTCTTGATAGAGTGAAGACCCGAATACTTTTTAAAAATTTTATCGTATAAAATGTAGACGATTAAATTGAAGAATTTTCAAAAAAATGATATTCGTGAAAAAACAAGTACTTTTTATATATCTACAGGATTCAAAACACACCGAAACACAGTATTTTAACATTAACTGGAATAGGTGAATTATATATATGGAATAACCATTTTATTAAAGTATATCAATATAACGCCACAGTATACTTTTACATGACTGCAGTCCGTAAAGGGAAAACCAAATACTTTAATACTTCAATAATCGTGTAAGGCTGTAGTCATTTATATGGTAAATTTGTTTTTTTTTTTTTTTGGATAAGCTCTGGCGTGAAAATCAAATTTTAATTTAAAATTTCTTAAATGAATGCGATAAGAAGTGTTTTTTTAGTTGTTATTTTATTTTAAAACCTTTTTAATATCCCAATATAAAAAAAAAACGTAATTAATTAAATCATTTCAGAAATAAACATGAAATCGTTGCTCAAATTTTTTTTCAGCGTAATGATGTAATCTTGAATAAGTACCGAATCACCTTTTAACGTTTGAAAGCTAAAAACCTTTATAAGAAGGCTTTTAATGGCATTAAGATACGTAAAATTTCGAGTCCAGCCTGGAAAGATTGGCCAAACACCTGTTTCGGTTCACAAGTAATGCTCAATGGTGGAAGTGATTAGCACTAAGCCCTGAATAATCTACACTTAGTGTTGATGACACTGCGGTCACTATATGAATATATATAATATAATATTATATTGTAAATGTACATTTTTAATTGCGTCGTTTTTAGAATTAATATTATACGATTGTCACTTAGAAAATTTTATTGTATTATTAACTAAAGTTATTTGTGACAAATATTATTCATCACGAGTTAAAACTTAATTTTCATTAAACATATTTTGGGAATTCTGATAATTAATGTTATCAACTAAAAATACCAAATAAAATTAAATTTTAAGTTACGGACCTTCTGGTCAATATATTAAGTTTAAAATGGTTAAGATTTTTTTTGATAAGAAATAATTTAAGAGTTTTTTAATGAGATGTTGAGGTGGAAATCATTTGTTTACTTTTCTATGTGGTTCAGTCATTGAAATTAAGAAAATCGATCAATTAAAATAGATAATTTCCTAAATAAAATAAAGTGCATATAGTTTTAATTACGTTTCAATTACAAATTAAAAGTGTTTTTTAATCTTTCACTTCCTTAAAAAAATCTCAAAGATATACTGTTTTATAACGTTGTCATTTAATAGTCTTTGGTGTATTTGCTTATTTCATAGATACTAAAGTAAAATATACATCTTTGTTTAATATAAACAAAAATATAGCTTGCTAGATTATTCCTTGTTGGTTCAGATATAATAAAGTAAAAATGTAAGGTAAATAATTTTTATTTTTACTGATACTGGAACTAAATTCAGCAACCGGTTTGGTGTCACAGTAAATTAACTACACATTCGCTTGATCACAGCTCTGCGGTGCGGTGCTTTCACGTTGTGGGGACAACGATTGTTCGATGTAGAGCACAACAATATGCGCTAGGAAACAGGAAGTTTCGTGAGATATTTCAAACAGTCATGCAAAAAGTTTGCATTCGCTCTTCCGCGATGCAGGAAGGCTCTGCGGGAATTCAGCGTTAAACTTTTCATTTAACGGTTTAAGGCTATATGTGTGAAAAGTTCACCTCCCACGGAAAAGCTTTAAGCACTCATCTGTAATGACTGTTACTACACTCTCGTTATTATTATAATAGCAAAAAAAATATGATTTCGGTTATTCATTTTACAAAACATGAAATAGAAATAAAATAATGACGTAAGATAATAAGTCAACGTTTTGTATTAATTTTAAATACATTATTTTTAAGCTACGTCAGAACCACAGCACATTGAACGTTCTTACAAATTTCATTAGTCGAGTTAGGTTAGGTTAGGTTAGGTTGCAAAAAATAAAACTATACTTTACAAATTGTCTTAAACCAAAAAACTAAGATACGTGCTCCTGCGATATTTCCGACGATATGCTTCATAAAATAGAGAATATAGATTTCAACATTACGAATATGAGCCCTTTAGAAAATGGTGAAAATGAATTACCATATTATCAAGGTTTTAACCAATGTTTTCATCAAAATTGACTATTCACCAATTTTCCTACTCATTCTGCATCCAGTTCTTTGGGTTTTTTTTAATTCCGCATTGAAACCTGTAACTTACGGCTCCAAAATGCGCATACTAACCTTTCGATCATTGGGAAGACATTTTAAGTAAATAACAAATGCTTAATACTCAATATGAACTATTCGTAGGTTGTCTTTAATCACTGATTTTTAGCGACAAATCCTAGACTTAAAACTATAAACGAAATAGTAAGTTTACCTATTTTTTTTACTCGTGACAAGTAAATTCCGACTACAAAATGAGTTTGCTTAGATACACAGTACAGTTAGTGGGTAATACTATAATAATGTCTTGAAATTACACGCTTGCCTTTATGTATAGTCGTAAATAAAGAAGCGTGGTACAGGTTATAAGAAAAACGGGCATCGCATGATGATAAACTGAAATTGGCTAATGAAACTTGTTACCTTGGGGATGACTGTGCCTTAATTGTCTCTTTCTTCCGCTTCCGTCTGAATGTATTACAAGGAAATGCTAGTTTATATTTCGTATTTTAATGAACTCCACTATATGGGCGAGCTATTTTTATCGGTGGTACAATGTCTGCATATTTTTTACTACTGATCTAATTTTGATAAGATTACGTTTAAAGTGTGAATTTTTCATAGGAGCTTTTAAGTGTACCATAATTCGTCAATAATAACAAATATTTTTATGTAATTAATATGATTACTAAGGAATATTAATTAATTAGAAAAAAATTTGATCTAGGTTTATACATTAAAGATATAATACACATTAAAGAAGAAGATTAACTACATTATAAAAATGAATACTTTCTTTGTTCAAATTTACTATACGAAGAAGGTTTGATTTATAAAAATGTCAAAAAATAGATTATCATAAAATATACGGTGAAGATGAATTATGCAAAAAACGTACAAAATATAGATTTTGTTGTATTTTGAAAGTAAAAAGAATATGATAAATTTTTAGATTATTTTTATCATAAGTGATGATGTTAAAAGTTGAAAATAAAACAGTTAATTCAGAAATAATTACCAAAATCACGAGTAAAAATTTCAGGTTGTTACTATGTATTGTTTGGGAGGAGTATCTGTGACGGACAGAGCTACACATGTATTTTTTGTTTCATAATATAAATTGTCACATTCACCTTAATGAAATTATTTAAGTTGCGATTCTCTTGAATTGACTCTAATCCGTAATATCAAAAGAGTGGATTGCAGGATAAAAAGGGGCTGCAAATGCCTGTTTCATTGTACCGGGCTATTAACAGGAATACAACATTTCGAAGTTTCTAATCCCTGTTCCATAATAATAAAAAAATCCTACCGTTCCCGTGGAGTGCTTAAATCTGCGCTTTTCATAAAAGCTCCGCATTTAAATAATTTAACCGTGGTCCCACGGTAATCACTGTCAAAAGAGATTTCGCTTTTTACTCTTTTACAAAAAGAAAATATATCAAAGTAAGCCTTTACATTCCGGAAAAACATTTCCGCAGCTAACGGATTTTTTTTTATAGAGTGCACTGGTAAGAATATCGCATGTATTTTAAGATAAATTGAAATATTTATTAAGCTCATGTCATCACTGCTTCAGAAAATAGTTGGCCACTAAATTTTGAAATAAAAGTTACAAATATAACCACTATTTAAAAATGCGAGTATGCCATTATCAGTTATTAAAATAATACATTGTCGTATAAAATTTAAATTTATAGATGGTTTTATATGGATTGGAAAAACTAGAATATATATATATATCACAATTAGATAATAAAAAGGGGCAATTCAATTTGGTGATAATTCATAATTCACAATTTCATTATATGGTGAACATATTATAATATATGATTGAATAATACGTGACATATCGTCACATCAACTAACACGTGAAACACGTGTTGTATATAATACGTATGTGATTAAAATTATACTATAAAATTGTCAGAGTTTCAAAAACTGTTTACTTAAATTATACGTTTAAAAAATTAAACCTTTTTGTTAAGACAAGCTTTCTTAAAATGTAAAACGTCATTTAATAATTTCATTCTTTGTTCATCTTTAAATATATTTCTCCTGACATTTCAAATTCACAAAAGTCTTTATTGATTTAGCATTTATTAGCGGACACGTTTCCATTATGATGGCTTTGTATTATAGTATTATTTTTTACTGTGAGCGAACAAATCTTAATGTAGCGTAATTTATATTTTACATTTTTTATTATAGTGGCATAATTTTAAATATAAATCACTTCAGTGAAAACAAATAAATCTCTTTTTTCGTCACATGTATGACGCAGACATATTAGCACAAAAACGGACGAAAACCTATTTTTGTTTCATCATTTTTTGTATTTTGTTTGTTTTATTATTTTTATAGCATGTATACGCATGTTACATTTAAATAAGTGATCATTTTTCTTTCTAGAAAATATAAATAAATATCTATTTTAATCATTTGAGCGTGCTGTAAAGATCTTAATCTAATATAACGAAGATATTCTTCCAGATACATAATACCCATTTTTCCTGTTTGTACCTTTCGAAAAATATTGAAATATAATATTTATTATACAAACACAATCAAATTTAAATAAAGTCATGCACTTTATAAAAAAAATTATCGTCTAAGTGGCCGAGTGAAAAAAAATGCGCTTATGAAATTAGAATCGGAAGCCATGGATCCAAACGCCGTTACTGCAAACAAACAACATTTAAATTCAGGAAAATTCCCAGTGCAATTATGGTTGGTTAGCTAACAACCAATTCTCGTAAAAACAGTTTAAAACTTCTTCCAGTGTGTTGATCCTTTAAAAATATGATATATCAACTTCAATTGCTAAAATGAATAGACATAATATATCGCATAATGACAAAGCGATAACTCGTGTAACAAAACTCGTGAGACGAAAATTCCATCAAATTCTATATTTTTACTATTTATTTGTTTCTATAAAATAAAGTAATACTTTTATTGTAAACATAAAATAAATATGAATTATTGATATTGACTATAGAGAGTTCTTCTCATCTCTTGTATTTTTATTTTTGCTGTGTGATATACGAGGTGTTGCTTTGTCATAAGCGATACGTTATGCGTGCGTAACACCAAGTGTTCTGTAACTTTCCTATGCGGTCACTTATGCAGAATATTACAAGCTGTAACATTATAATTTGAGTGTTTATACTAATGTGTTTTGATAAGTCCTTTAATATGATAACAACCAACATACACGTAACAGTAATCTGCACATCTCCCTAAGGCGCATTTCATGTTATAATCTATGTAATATCATAAGAAAATTAGGATAAACGAGCATATTTTACAACACTTTAATCAGCATTCAATGTTTATTATTATCATCAATCAGTTATTTACTTGTCCGCTCCAAAATTTGAGTATATAAATCTACACATTGTACATATTTCCACTCCAAAAATGGAGTATATAGATTCCCGCAATGTGACGATATATCTAGATTTTTTTCAAGAACTAATTCACATCCAACTGCTTGACATATTAAGCATCCAGTTCTGCGTCTTTACATTTAAAAAATACTGGAACTGTAGGATTTGGTACACAATCTCCGGCTCTGAGACGCTCACGAGAACCTCTTTGCTACCGATTAATATTTAATAATATTTACTTTACATCGATAAACATTTCGGTTGATATTAAAATGCCGTTTTTTCATTTCTTAAATTGAGTTCATACCCGTTGTTAACTATACTCAAAATAGAGGGTAAAAAAATCGAAACGCCGGAGGACCATTTTGATTTACAAGTTAAATATGTGGTAAAGTACTGACTTCGTCTTTCTCTACTGTGTTGTGTGTGTTACAAATAAATAATAAATAGATAGTTGACATACACCATAAAACATTACGAGAATTCGTAAATTATTTATCACTTTCTCAAATGTGACAAAAATGGGCTACACGAACAATGGTATTCAATTCCCAGAGCCATTATATGGCATGTTCTATTTTCTCCTCTATAAAATTGTCGATTGAACGCCTCGTCTCAAATAGCCTACAAACTGGACTCCAGTAATAAACAGTATTTACTTAAATATAGAAACTTACTCATGGTTATGTTTTTTATACATACAAGAAACATAAACCATAAGCTGTGGGCACATTTACAATCACGCCCTAGATGCGTGGTTAACCCTAAATTCACCAGTGCATACTTAGTTGGTATGGCAAATAATAGAAAGTTCCTCTATTAATACACTTATAATCTAAGATATGACATCAATTTTTTTGGTTTATTTTTATTCGTACATAAAAGCGAGGTTATATCTACTACTATTTACATATATCAGATACGACGAATGACAATTGAAGCCCACGATATATTTGCGTGTAATATAAGACTGGACAAAGCCAATTCTTTCAGTTTCGGTAGGACTTAAAACCTTGATAACATTTTTTTTATAAATTTAATAAAAACAAAATTAGAAATTCCACAATGCATTGTATTCTACAAAACTAGGTATACTTTTTTTGAATTCGCCAGAACTCTCTTTATTTATTACTTCACAATCTCTCTATAGGCTATTGTTTATAGGTACGTTCATTTTTCTATCCATCATCTGCCACGTCTCTATACCATAGTGTATATCAAACAAAAGGCGAACTTTAAAGTTTCCCAGAAAAAGGTTGCCAAAAATTCATATCTTTACATAATGTATTTATATATATACAATATTCAAACTATAAGAATAAACCTTGTTCTATAATATTTTACTAATTGTAAGTCCTAATATTATCTTAAAGACCAGAGTAATTCGTACACTAATTTATAATTTATATTTTCAGTTAATATATCATTAAAAATAATCATCGGTTCATGTTATCGCATGATTTTTTTAGTTTTAAACTAATCATGAAACAATTTTGTTATTCCAGTGCTCAGATGCAAACCCCTAAGTCTTTCATCAAAGCTAACAGCCAAGCTGAACTTAACAATGGTGGTCTGGTCCGTTCGGAGACGCTGCGAGGAGGCTCGTCCAGCGACGCCGCGGTCGATGAAGACTTTGGTCCACTCTCAAATGTCCGATTCGCAGTATTCGCCCTCGGCAGCAGCGCTTACCCAAACTTCTGCGCGTTCGGCAAATACGTAGACAATTTACTCGGGGAGCTTGGCGGGGAGAGAATCATGAAGATGGAGAGCGGAGACGAGATGTGTGGACAGGATCAGGTCTTCAGGAAATGGGCTGCTGAAGTATTTCACGTGAGTGTACAGTAATATCAGTTAAATTGCTTTACAGAGTGGTATTATTATAGATGGTATCTACTATACAATAAAATTATACATTGCCAAAAATCTAGATTTCACGATATTTTTCCTTGATTTATACGTATCTTTTCTTTCTTTTATATGTATTATAGGGAGCACAAGCATCTATTGTCCAAACTCAATATGTACATGTCTTTATCGGGAGGCTTTCGTGCGCCGAATAAATAATTATGTGGTATATATGAAAAATATTCTTTAAATAAAAAGCTCTGTTAATTTATTTTTAGATTTTGGTTTCACATTAAAAAGCTTATATTAAACTTTAAGCAAAAATCGCATGGCTAAGGTTTTATATTTACGAAAGTAACTCTGTTGCAAATCTCTATAAATGCTAACCTTCAGTAAAAATATCGTTATTAATATTCTATACACACTAAATCAATTATGGGCCAGTCAGTTGGAAAACAAACTTTTATAGACGTTTCTTTAAGTTATCTGAAGACTTATAATGCAATGTAATTATTTCACCGAGAGAAATTTATACTTAGAAAACTATAGCTTTTAGAGGCGTAGCTTACGGATGTCCTAAACAGACAAAGACCTAACCTTAACTCTGCATGCCTCTTCTTTAAACTGGATGTCGTCTAGTACCCTGATATATCGCCGAACTATACGAGTATAGAAGATCTAGGAATGTTTAGAGATTTAAAGGCATTCTAAGTGATTGGTAGATCATCACAGAGAATATTATATGATGTTATTATCCTAAGTAATCGTTATGTATATACAATTATAGGATAAGTGACGAGCAATATAAACGATAAAATATATTGTTCCGCGCTTATATTATAATACACCCGTTCTGTGTATGACGTTGTAATAAAATAATATTAAATGTTGTGATTACTTTATTTTATAAATGACCCTCGAGAACAACATATTTTTTACAATAACTTGCTTTAATCACAGCGTTTCAGTTCAGACAAATTTTGCCATAAAAACTCTCTGCGCGTGGACGTGTTTATGTTATTATTTTGTCGTGTTAGGTTTTCATAGCTCATCAAACAACTCCTGTTTTATTTATAATACCACAAGCCATCTTCAAATTTACGACAGTATAAATAAACAAGCAATTATTCATAAAAGTTGTGATACATAATATTTGGCGGCGGTTAATTTAAGCGCTTTTTGCATTTAAAAATATAAATTTTGATCACAGAAATTCATAAAATATAAGTTTTCCATGCCGATGGGGTGCCCAATACTTACTTGTAACAAGATACTACGTTGTCTTGAAGCTACCTCAGTTTCACCGTACGGAATATTCGATATGCTTTGTGATAATTTTTATGTAGCCTGTCACTTACATAAATCTATATGCCGATAATTAAAACGAAAAAACTGTCTAAATCTCTGCAATAATTAGCCAAAATATTTGATCATTACTTATTATTTGTCAGTGGGGCGGGGCGTTTTGGTTTAAAAATCATGTAGTTAGTGAAGATCTTTCGATTATAATACAGCTTAGCACGTATTTACTTTACTAATTTCGCTCTATGTGGCTTTTCCTTTCGTAGACGACTCACGAAAATTAAAATTGAGCTTTAAATCATTCCCATCAACAACCTAAGCAATTGGCAACTAAAATGAAAGAGCTTTTAATGTCATCTATCGTATTTATATACAAATCCAAGTTGGCATCATATAAAATAAACGACTCTATAGTTTGCGTGAAAGTGACAACGCATCTCAATCAAGTAAGACAGTAATGTGCAGTTAGATATCAGTTCAAACATTCACTGGATGAATAGAGTTCCCGATAAACAGGGTCAAGTCATGCTAATGGGCAGATTGCGCACCGCACAGGGCGCCTGAATATAACGGACGCGATTAATTTTTAAACAAATTTTAGAATGTAATATACACACATTAAATAATTAAAAAAGGGCTACAGGTGGCTGAATTCATACAAATTGTCTTGTATATTTTTCTATACGTCTATACTATTGTGTTATACGCACAAGAGCGTCTCCTATCCACGGCGAGGCACTATCGGTAAAAATAGTTTATTTTGACTACCTAATGTCCCACCATTCACCCGCCCCGTCCTTACACCTAGTCTTAATCAGACTTATCCCGGCTTGTATGGTCAAGAAACTTTAATACATAACACATTATGCACTCATATTCACGGCAAAAATAAAAAATTCATGTATAGAATTACATGATATATTAGGTATATTTAAATAAAAAAATATGACTTATTATTTCCGCATTGTTGTCGATTATTAAAAAATAGTTTTCAAATATTGAAAATCTCATGGGATTATTATGTGATCCAAGTATCTTTATCCTTAAAAATGTTATTAAATAAAGACGCAAATTGAAATGGAATATTTTAGTTCACGGAATTTGACATAAATGAATAAATACTTCAAAGGAGAAAATATTATTATTATACGCTTTATAGGTAGACGATATATATTTTATGGGCCACATTCTATCGTAAATTCGTGAATCTCCCCACAAAGAGTTTTTCGTGATATTTTCCGCTGAAGCTTTCCCGTGGGACAAAAAATCACGAACAGAATAATATCATGGTTATAAATGCCCGCCAAACGACATACTACGAATGAACTTAGTATATTTTCGGGCTCAGGATCTTTATGTTTTATTTTCATCGAAATTGAGACGATTTGAAATTATTATGGGCACCGCTAGAAACAGTGTAGATTCAATAGCAATAAAAAGTATTGCTTTAGTTTCCGAGTGAATTTTATTCGTTCAAATATACCTACAGTATATTATGTCAGTAAAATCTGCCTACGTATGTACTAATAAAATCATGTATAAAAATAGACATTTTGGAATGTTTTTGAGAAAATGATGAATAAGTTATTAAACGTTAAAAAGCGTGGAGCAAATTAAATTTGTTATAAATTATTCGGTTCCATGACAAATTCACACATTACACAACTGAAGGTAGAAAAATAGTATGGTACTTTAAACAGAATTTACGTATTTATAGTAAAAAATTAATAAAATTGATATTGACGATTAAAAAATTACGTTAAATTCAATAAAACAGTATAAACAGGCAAGTGAAATAAATAATCTCTATTATGATTATTGTAAATTAGGCGTCCTTTAAATTTAAGAATTTCTTATTATGTTTTATAACCTACTACAATATGATCCATAGGAGAAAAATGTAAATTATTTTGCAAGATTCTCAAAATTGTCCGAATTGTTATAAAGATGGTACGTCTTTTTGTTGTTAGATCTCTCCCGTAGCTAATTACCCTATAAATTAGAAGGCATAAGTATAAGCATAAATAAACCTGAAAATGTAAGCAAAACTATATAATATTTTAACTGTATAAAACATAAAACTATCGGGAAGTCTAGTCATAATCTATTCCCCGTGCAGTTCATTTTCTAGATTCGAATTATATTTTTAATGTCAATGTTTAACAGTATTTATTTTTATTCTTTATCTAATCTTGCTTAGAAAAGTTTGTTTTCAACTAATTTAAGCAGGCGAAACCGATCTTTAAATCAAGCTATTTGGAGGCAATCTTATAGTTTAATATTATTTTATTGTTATGAAAAATCCTCAAGGATTAATGCGAGTAAAATCAATGAATGATGCTTGACAATTAATTTAATTTAAAAAAGTAAAAAATTTTATATTCATATGATTAATTAAATTATTTACAGATGGCATGCGACACTTTCTGTTTGGATGACGACAGTACAATGAAAAACGTGACTGATGCTCTAGGAACAGTCGCTTTGTCAGACGAGACTATCAGATTCGACACTCCAGAGACGAAGACTCCTACTTCCATAATCGAGACTGTCCAGGCATCTTCCAGCAAGAAAATCTTCGCCTGTCCAGTTGTACAAGTGAAGAATCTTCACCGAGAGGCATCTGGACGGAACACTATGTTTGTTGAATTCAATTTGAATGTAAGTTAACAAAAATAAAACTAATAATAGAATTTTCACGAAACACGAAACGAATGTTAATATTGTACGCAGTTTTTGAAGCTTAGAGTATATATTTTGAAATTGTCTGTTTATATGATCTAAGTGCACTACTATTTGTCCAACATGCACCTAATGTGGCGTTCGACATCTGTTTGTGATATATTTAACTTTTGAATATATCGCATTATTTATTTGTATTGAAATTATTAAATTTACTTCAAACACATATATTCATATATAAATATTCTATTCATTGTATCTCAATGACTGTTTACAAGCATATATTTACAATGTCAAATGCATGCATATTACAGATGATTATTTAAATGAAATCATAATTTATGCTTTTAAAACCATTTCGAATAAATCGGATTATCAAGGCGTAAACGTTTTACTTTCTCAATTCATCTAAATAGCCAGTACTGCCGTCTAGCACAGAGATGTAAAAATATGGCAATTTACGATCTATATAGCCTTTATAATTAGTGTCACTAATTACTAACTACATTATTATAATTAGTGTTACATATATTTTTAAAAATGCATACCTGTTATTTTATCGTTACTTTGCGTTTTGATAGATAATGTGGCATTATACAAACAGTTTAAATGAAAAAAATAGCGTTTGGTAGTAATATTTTTCATTTCTATGTTACGTCATTTGTTGAATGGATTGTATACATTAGTTTAATCGTACGTCATTTTTATCCTACACCATAACTTACAATTTAATCCAGGTAAAATACTATGGTTAGATTACGATTCAAAACACACAAATTCTACCATAAGTAAATAAAAAGCATTGTTATCGTCACACGTAAATATAGGAGATTTTTAAACGGTTTAGCTCGTTTTTTCTCTGAACGCATATATGTTTACACATCGTTTCCAAAAGTAATCAATGAACGTATCAAGATATTTAAAGGCATTCGATTGAAATGATGATACGCTTAATTTCTTCGAATAATTCACATAATTTTGCAAGAAATTACAATTCTGAAATCCGGAAAGAATGAAAGTAGTCGTTTTAAATAAGTTCTTCAAATTGAATTACTAATAACTATTACCATGTCTGTGAGCACAATAAAATATTTTCATATTTAAATTATATATATTTGATAGGGTTTATCATTTTTTTAATTGTAGGATGATGTTAAATATCAACCAGGAGACCACGTCGGTATAATACCATGTAACAAGAAGGAAATGGTGGACGAGCTACTCAGTAGGGTGACTGGAGTGGATGATCCTGACAAGGTTCTCCAATTACAGCAGCTAAAAGAAACCCACACGTCAAACAGTAAGAATTTCCATCATGCCTAACACACACAAATATTATTGTAGTCTTTTTTTTGGTGTATTTATTAGAAATTAATTGTCTAGTGTTGATCGCTGTGTGTAGTTTGTTTCAAATCCGTGAAGTTAACTTATGATGATGGCATGGCCCTCCTCTCAATTTTTGTATTCCCGCAACGAGACACAAGTCGGCAATCATAAATTAATTATAAGGGAAGAAAGAATCGTCGAGGAACATGCATCCACCCATTTGATATCACTCATCGTTATTTATCAAAATTATCATAATAATTCTGATTAAATTCTCAACTATGTACATATATAAATACTACTTTTCCTCAGTGGTCTTAGTCGTTATTCAGTGTCAGTCTTAAAAAATATTTTTTTATTTAACTTTGGTTTTTATTATTTGCAGGCGTCGAACGAACATGGGAAGCTCACGAACGTCTTCCTCCGTGTTCTCTTAGAGAGCTTTTCACCAGATTTGTTGACATCACAACACCGCCAACCACCAGCCTTCTGGGCTACCTAGCTACCAGCTGTGAAGACGATGAAGAGAAAAACAAGTTGGAGACATTGGCTACGGTACAAAATGATAACTAAAATATAATCTTTCGATATCGATCTTACGAATAACTCTTACTTTATTGAATTGCAGACACTAAATGATATAAAGTTACTCAACCATATATCCAGTATGAAGAGTCCATCAAAACATATGACATACCACAGCAATATCAAATGAAATGCTCTCATGTGATGCTTTCAAAAATGCGTATTTAAATATTGTAAAGGTCATAAAAGTATATTCACAAATTAAACAGTCACATTGAATTTCAGGATCCATCAGCCTATGAAGACTGGCGTCACTGGGGTATTCCAACACTCGCTGAGACTCTCAGGAGTTTTCCTTCAGCCCGCCCTCGGGCAGCTCTACTTGCAGCTCAGCTTTCCGCTCTTCAACCAAGGTTCTACAGTATCAGTTCCAGTCCACTAGCACATCCTAAATCACTCCATCTTACTGTGGCTGCGGTCACATATCAAACTCAAGGTAGTTATTCTTTTACAAAGTTACAAGATTAATCCAAATAGAGTTATTTGTTACATATCGATGTGTTAATGTGCAAACCAGCCAACTCCATTTGTGTAAGATGTTCAGAAGCAACAAAAACCTTTGGTAAATGTGCATGTTACTGCATGGAGTTGGCTGGTGTCTGCGGACAATTTTACAAATTTTTATTTTTTTGTGAATTTTGGTGTGTTTTGTGTATGATGGCAATGGTATCAAAATCGATTTTCCAACCATGGGTGGAATTAGCTAGTTTGCAGATAAAGCTATCGTTATATGTTTGATATCTCTTAAAGAACAAAGCTAGTTGAAGGAAATCAGGGAGATTGAACATAATAAAAAATATGAAAAAGTTTGCAGTTTATTTTAAATGAAAATCATTCCTCCAGTATTCATATACGCATAAAAACAAATTTTGAAATTCACTTTTTTCTTTTATTCGAATTACATAGTATCAAACAAATATGTAGATGCTCTGCACAGTACAAAGAGAAAAAGAATAGAACAGATAGATTAAACGTCTACGGT
Organism: Rhyacophila evoluta; assembly: GCA_022683975.1. NCBI lineage: Eukaryota > Metazoa > Arthropoda > Insecta > Trichoptera > Rhyacophilidae > Rhyacophila > Rhyacophila evoluta. Next base: position 19,855 of record JAGVSQ010000101.1, read on the forward strand.
GAAGTATTCAATACAGCTAGGTGAATCCTTTGAAACTGCAGATGGTGGTTAAAATATTTCAATCATACGTGAATTATCGGACAAATCTAACCATACTCAAGTCCAATAGATGATAGTTAAATGAACCAAAAAAAAAGTTGAGTTCCTACATCCTGCAGCATAAAACCTACGATTATGAAGATTTAAGATCGATTGGGGAGAACACTTATAACAATTCATAACCATAAATTTACCTATATATAATAGTTTTCTTTCATAATAACATTGGTTTCTTTATTACAGATGGATCAACTCACTACGGTGTGTGCTCCAACTATTTGCGTGAGAGAAAGTCTGGCGATGAAGTGTTGATGTTTGTCAGGAGGTAAAAACTCCTTTAACAATTATTTTCATAAAATATTTTTTAATGTATGTATTAACAATAGTGACATAAACTTAGTGAAATACAGTATTTTTAGCATTTTCCTTTTCTTATCAGACGCAAAAAAAAGTAATAACTCAACGTATCACAAAAAAAAAAATACAACAAAGCCTACGTGGCTTAAAATTTAATCATATCCAGTAATATTTTTATATTATATAATTATAGCGCTCCAGGATTCCATCTTCCACAAGACTCTACACGTCCCATTCTAATGATTGGTCCTGGTACTGGTATTGCTCCATTCAGAGGATTCTGGCATCACAGGCTTGAGCAAGCCCGCATGAAAATGGCTGAGTCGCCACCGATGGGTACAGCTTGGTTGTTCTTCGGATGCCGCACCAAGGAAATGGATCTTTACAGAGATGAGAAGGCATCCATGGAGAAAGAAGGAGTGCTAAATAGAGTCTTCCTTGCACTTTCAAGGGAAACAGGAGTACCCAAGGTGACATATAATTAAGTCGTTTTATTGAAATATTAAATGGTATTGTAAACAATTTACACCTATTTAATACTGACTTTTTATCTGTCATAAGTTGTTTTAAATACTAATTCAATAATCTTAATTTCAGACGTATGTACAAGGATTGGCTGAGGAGGAAGGTGCACAGATATACAACATGCTGGTGGAGCGTCAAGGACATTTCTACGTCTGTGGAGATTGTACGATGGCTGAACACGTTTTCCAGACCCTCAAGAAAATTATCAAGAAACATGGCAGCTTTTCAGACCATCAAGTCGAATGTTTCATGCTAAAATTGAGGGTAAATATTTTATGATAGTTGATAAAATAACCAACCAAAAGATTCGACTATAAGTTTCTTTAAAAATATTACCAAACTCTCTATTTAGAGTTGACCAGTACATTTTTCGAACTCAAGAGCATACACTGTTATATCTGGTAATATAGAATTCTACTTTCATAATTGAATAGATCAGTTCAGCAAAAATATCTATTATTTATGGACTTTAAATATCATAAGCAGGACTAACCAACTTATTGAGGATCATGAGCGACTATATTTTTATTTTGCCACTCTTCAATCTACTTTTATCTACTTCTGGCAGGTGAAAAGAGACTTATATAATTGGATTAATTTCAATAGGTTTTGTGTGAAACAGATGAAGTGAAGATTATTTCAATATTTATTATGTTCTACTACAAAAGAAAAGATACCTGTCAAACCTGAATCTATGGGAAAATTGCAGCTTTATATTTTCCATCAAATCAATAACATCAATAATTGGATAAAATTATCATTGAAAAATCTTCAGTGATTTTTTGTCAAACTTATCCATTTTCGAGTAAATAATAATATTGATAAATACTTAAATTTTTAATATAACTCATTTTCTATATTTTAGGATGAAAACCGTTATCATGAGGACATTTTCGGCATCACACTGAGAACTGCAGAAGTGCAGAACAAGTCCCGAGAGTCGGCCAGGATCAAAATGGAAACGCTGCCATGACGAAGGCTTTCACACCTCCCGAAAGCTTTGAGGAATTTCAAATAATAAATGTATCAATCAAATTGATATTTAAACTCGCAAACATTTTATTAATATTCAATTCACAAATATTATATTTCGAAATCTATTTGCACATTGCAATTTTATTAACTTCATCTTTCAAAACTAATATTTAACATTTTGATTATTCATTATAAATATATTGTCATGTTCCACAAATTATGTACATTGTGTATACTATTTGATGTTTCCAAATATATTTCAATTACTAACTGTAAAATGGTCTATTTTTTTTTTTATCAATATAAAAAGTGGAATAAATATATCTCACCTTTACTATAACCAAGCTATACATATATGTATTCACTTAAATGGTGAGTTGGACAACATTGATTTCATCAAAATTTGGTGTCTGATGAGCTGCGCAGATTGGTCATAAGAATGATTCCTTTACCCTTTCATTAATGAGTTAATTTTTTATCCGCACATGTTTTAAACGCTAAAATCTTTCACTGCTCTCAATTTAACTAATATCATAAATTCAATCAAATTAATGCCGATTAGTAAACAATACTCTTCTTCCAAACAACGAACGAAACAAGCTGAAAGGTTAATCCAAATTGGTAAGAATATATATAAAATTACCATTTGTGGCCGCTCCAACTTCAGAGTACTTGAGAAAAACTTTAACCTATTGGACTAATTTATGTATTTCTATGAACAACAATAGAAATAACCTTTCGTTTCTTCACAGAACATAATAATTATAGATAGAGCAACGGAAATTTTTCAATGGTGAATCCAACTTTTTTTTTCTCCTTTCTTTTAGTAATTCACATATTTTTTTCTAGTTTACAAATATATGATATAATTGTAATGATTTCCTAATATCATTGATAGATCTATCTGGTATTTATATTAAAAGAAATACTATTTCATTAATGAATCAAAGAATGGCTTTGAAAACAAAACGACAAGACGCATGGACGTACATGTACGTCCATACTCCTCAAAGGGTTAATAACAGTGCTTATGTGCAGCTGCAATGGCTGGATAGGTCCCTGTAAAATCTTCATGTCAACAATTAATGCTGCAAGGTAAAGGACTGGAATTTACTCGAAAGGAGTTAAGCCTAAACAGAATGTGATGACTAACTTAAATCAGTCACTAAAAGAGTTTAACTCTAAACAAAATTAATCTTCTCGTCAATTTCGGTTCTTTAATACAAAAAAATATGTATCTCATAATTCCTACCATTACAACCTCAGCAAAAAAAAGCTTGGTTAGTAGAAATCTATAACATTTAATATTCAGTGTAGCTATGATGCTCATATATTATAACTTTAAATTTATAATCTTTCCAAAAACCTACAAAAAAAAAACATACACTGTACACTTCTGTCACACCAGATGATATTTTAGTCATTTTCATGAGTACATACATCAATTGAATAGTTCAGTTGAGAACTTAATTTTTCTTCTTTAAAACCATTAAAGTCAATATACACATAGTCATCTAATTCATTTGAATGAAGTAGTTTCTTATGTTCCCGGTGGACAATGAAGTGCTTAGCTTGAAAAAAGTAAGAAATCACTTTATCAGATTAGTATTATAAATAAAAAAGCAAATCTTAAGAGAAAGTAGACATTTATTAATTTTTTGTAATTTAACATTGAATTATATCCCATTTTAAAACATTTTACAAATTTAAAAAGTATATATATTTATGAGATAAAACTAATTTAGGCAACGGCTGTAAAAGCCTTATTTGTATTAATTTTGGAGCTGGCTTCTTCGAATCTTACACTCCTAAGCCTCTGTTGGACAAAGAATTATTTTTTTAACCCATTGGGTGATAACAAGTATATTATCAATATATTAGTAATAATTGATAGTGCAACAGAGGCAGTATACTTTGCAAGGCATCATCGGCACAGGCACAAAATTAAAAAGATTTTGGCAGATGTGTATTTTATACTGGCACCCATATGGAAGGTTTACAATAATACATAATAAATAGTATGTCTTTCGATGGTCTTACACAATTTCTCACAACCCAGTGGAATCCGATCACCATCCTTAATTTAAGTTAAATTCAATATTTGAAAACTATAATTTATATTTAATATTTTAAAATTAAACCTAGAAAATACGGTGGCTTCAAAAATGATACAAGTTTTATTAGTAAAATAATAACTACACAATGAGTTTATAAAAATTCTGACACTTCTAAGCATACATGCAATTAGATGAAAGAAAATTTCCTGTACCGGTAAAAGAGTCTAATGGACGTCTTATAATAGCCATACAGACTTGATTCCACAATTTAAGTAACAATAAATCAAGTTGTCTTTAAACTTAATTCTTGAATATACAATTAAAATAAGCAGTCTCAAACAAATCCAATATAATTAATAAATTGAAATCTTTCATAATTTTAAAGTGTTTGCTGAAGATATATCTGTTGTCTAAATGTATTAATTATATTACATATACATGACACAGTAACAACTAATTTTCAACAAGTTGAATGAAAAGAATATTGCTTTCTGCCTGCAACCCTTATCGGTTTTAATAAACCCACCAAGTTCAATCAAAAGATTCAGATATTAATAAGATTAAAATATTAAATTAACAAAAATTATTTTAACTAAAAATGAAATTAAAACAACAATTTTCAATGCCACATCAACTACGTGTGATGTCATTAGTCCGCATTAAAATCAAATTGCATACAAATTTATTTTTTTAAAGTAATTAACAAATATAAAGTATATAATTTTGGGATATTAAAATAAATTACGTTGAAAGCATTTAAATTTGCTTCAGTGCTGTATATTTTTTGCGTTATCAAACTCTCTTATTATTATGAAAAATTTAATAAAAACTCTAATATTATAGTTTTATATAGAATGTAGATTATGGTTATAAAAATATGATGATACTGAGAGCTTTATAAAACAGTATTTATGTAGTTAATGAATTGACAATAGTATTTTATAAACCGTAAGTGCTGTGAAGCAATATGAATGAAAAAATTTAAATCGTTGGCTAAATTAATAGCAATGAATAAGAGCCAGCAAACACTTCTTGTAGTGACCAGATGTATCGCCCTGTAAAAGAAATGAAAAAAAATGTATTGTAGACTGCATGCAGTGTGAGAGAAATGTTGATCATTGAATGAACAATGATTCTTGTCTTTTTCACATCTAATCCAGATGAGTACGTTATTAATATCCTACAAGACTATATATAACCTATAACATCACCGTGATAATGACTTACATTTAAAGGAGAAAATGGGATAGTTAAATTCAATAATACATGTGAAAATTTGAATGTAAGCAAAACAGTGCAAACCATACCACACATGTTGCCATTTTTTTGATGTTATTTATATTATGTCATATTTTGATGGCAGTTAGATAGTAGAGTAGTGAGCGAAATACACAATATATAAATATAAGCAGATACTGTGAATATTTTAAATGTATATTCACATTTTCTTTACACACCCCAAATTAATTCATAATTTTTTGTAGTATCATTTGCACAGCAAAGAGTGTGATGTAAACAGTAAATGTAGCTACATTTTTTTGTTGTATTCACTGTCAACTATTAGAGGAAGACATTAGTACTAATAAATCTTATTTGAATGTAGTTTATGTGTTATTAAAAAATTATTATTTTTCCCAATAAAAAAATATTAATGCATAATACTGTGATACTAGGCCGTATTGAATATTCATTTTTATTATTACTACATACACATATTTTGTGGAGAAATCTATAATTTTTTTTAAAGGAACAAACGTTTAAGATGTTTGCACTACTATAAATAATATTCAAATTAACAAATGTACTATTAATAAACTTCAATTGCGTTTTCAAAGCAATATAAAGGATTAAGGGAATGTAAATTAATAGCAATTTATGAGAGCCAGCAAACACTTCTGGTAGTGGCCGGAAGCATCGCCCTGAAAAATAAGGCAAACAAATTTATTGATGACTGCAGTTGATTAATATCTTTTATAAGCCATTATAATTTCTATGAAAATGGTTCAATATCCAAAATTATTTTTTTTCAGAGATATTTTAATAATTGAATTTTTCATGATACAGCAGAAAAAAAATTTAAGCAAGCGAGTAATTGCATCCGATAAAATACATGCTATTTTTTTAACGATAGGTGCCATGCAATTTAATAAAATTAATTGATTCATAAAAATAAGTTTTTGAATATCCCAACGACAACACATTAAAGTATCATGAATAGGTGTTATAAATGACATTTTGAAATAAAGCATTAATGAAGCATGATTTTTAAGAATTTAGATATTACACAGTATTTTTATTTGTAATACATATAATTAAACTAGACTATAAAAAACCATTTAGCAAGCACCATTAATATTTTGTAAGTTATATCGCATTGCCACAAGAATATTTACAGAAATATTATTACAAATAAAAAAATATCATTATAATCATATTTTTTTTTTCTTACGTAAGAAATGTTTCAAAAATAATTACTGATTACCATCCCAATCAAACAATCCTTGGGTGTTGAAAATATTTATATTAGATGTTGGCAACTAGAATGTCCAACAGATTAATTAGAATTCAAGATTGTATCTCAACAGAAACAAACAAAAAGATCATTAACAAATTACATACCTTTTTCTTTTCCAGAACAACTTTATCCTATTTTATCTTTTATAAACAATACAGAATAAATTCAATACTTTTTACTTTACAATACTTTAATCTCCATATTATAATATGGTATAAATTGTGTCAATTGCAGCGGTATATTTCGATTTAGACGTACGTTGCAATGGTGTGGGATATTTATAATTATGAATAATAAAAAATGGTAAATTACCTCGATCCAACTTTGCAGAGATTTGCCATACATGCCTTCGAACGCTTCTTTGATATCTCCCAAATCAACCTCAGATCGGGTGACCATGATCCTGATAAGTTGACGATCAGTTGTTCCAAGGCCGGCCATGGAGGCATGGAGACGCTCGGCAAAGAATCCTGCCTTATTGCGGACACATTTCACTGGACAAAAAAACAATATATCATATAGATTAGAATTTAAATGTAATTGATTTTACTATAGCACAATTCTAAAGACAGATAATTGAATTACCGTGGGTAGAAATCTTGTGAATGTGTCATTTACTTGTTAAAAAATAGTGGAAAAATCCACATTGTCTTAAATCTGCTAATCTGAATCTAGTAAACCAGAATGCAAGATTCAGAAAAATTTATAAGTGATCATATCTGACAGTAAAAAATAATGCTATAAATATTACTTCAATATTTTTGCCACAGATTAAATTGCAGCCTCTAAAGTAAAACAGAATAGAAAATAATGAATCAAAAAACTATTATATCTATTATATCAAAAATTTTATTAATATACGTATAATTTAAATATACGTCACAGAAATTAAATTGTTGATTAAATCATACCTATTGCAAGAAGGCCATCTTTGATATCTCCAGAGAATTCGTTTTTGACAGCTTTCTCAAACTCATGTCCTGTGACAACTTCGTACTCATGGAATGTGGCTGCCAACTGCGGGAAGGAGCGTTGGCAGAGCACAGAGTTGAAGACAGATTCATCAGTACCAAGACGGAGCTCACCTATAGTAAATATTGTAGTGAAATGAAGGAAAAGTTTTATAGCGATCTTCAGAAGAACCTTTCATCAAATATTTCAACTAGTATTATATTTTAAATAATGATAAATCAGCATTCTTCAAGCTTTGCATCAAGATAATCTGCCATTATAAGAATTTCAAAATTACATATTCACTAAGACTAATTTCAAACGATTTTATGAAATTTTTTTTTCTTGTGAAGATACCATACAAATACTTCAACAAGATATTTTGTACCCAATGTTCAGTATTTTTTAATATTTATTAAATGGAGTGTTTTATATTTTGGGTAAACTCACATTTGAATTAATGAATACAAAAACACAAACAAAAAACTATCAAAATTCTTTTAAGTATGCGAAATTTAATTTCTTTTCTATTACTTGGCTTCACGAATATTTTCACATATAATTAGGTGAAAGGAACTGATTTTATGAAATTATGAAAGGTATTGATTATTCTAAATTACAATTTTTTGTTTATTTATTGCAATGCGATAAAATAAATCTATATCTTGGACATGCCATCTGCCAATCAAGTCAATACAACAAAATTAGTTATGTATTTTTTATATATTTCATATTTTATTGAAAGAGTTGAAAAAATTCTCACCAGCACGTAGCAGGGTCTGAGCATCAGATTTAGCAAGATTTACATCAACATCAAAGCTTTCAACCCGGTTTGCCTAAAAATGTATATCATAAAATTTAGATTCAAATAAAATAACAATTAAAAAATAATTTTATTACCAAGCAAAAACCGATAGAAAACTTACACAAGACAGAGCCACAAGGAGTCTCTTGAAGGAACCAGAAGTATCACTGGATAATTCCTGTGTCAAAGACCGGCGGTACACTGAAATAAACACAACATAATTTTATTAACATATTTATATGCATATCGACTGTAGAAAAGAAAAAGGATCTTACCCTCAACTTTTCAAAATATCTTTTTTCAATAATCATAATGTACACAACTTAATACACATTCTATCAATAGGATGTAATCTGCAGATGCCAAATTTAGTATCTAAATTTTGCTTTTTTTAGCTAAGACTTCCACCACATCAATTGACTCTTAACACTTGAATGCCGCCATATCTGCGGTATTGGAAGTTTACCATATTACTCGAGTGCCGCCACTATGGCAGCTGCATGTCAATAAAGTCATTTTTAAAATATTTTTAGCAATTTTTATATTGTGATATCAATCAAGTTAGAATGAATAATAATAGGTTATCACATTTATTCGAGAAAGGAATCGCCAGCGGAAGTGGCATGCGTAATTTCAACATGTTGTTATTATCTGAATCTTTGTGATTACTAATATAATGTTAAATACTCTAATGAGAGAAGATAAGTGACAATGGTGAAATAAATTTAATTATTTATAGCATAGTTTAATTATTTTGGGTTTCTTAAAGTTATTGATAAAACTTAACTAGTAACAGGACAAACAGCTGCAAGTGGAGGCCTGCTCTGTTTATGATCAAATTGATAAAATTCTATCAGATTAGTATTGGATAATATGGGCACGCACCAATAATCATATCAAGGATGATGTTTACTCAAGAAACAAAATCGTTTATCGACTAAAGTTACTGACTTATAGTACTCAGAAATTAAACAGAGAACATTACACATAAATTAGATATTATTGTGTTTTCATTTTTAATTACTACTATTGTATAAACAGAATGATAAATTAAATATTTAATATTAAATGCTATTCCATTCACCATCAAATATTAAAAGTTCATGTGTTTAAAGAAAGTAGCAATATTTATAATCAACAATCAATTCTAAATCCACATCTTCGTTCACAAACATATTAAGAGATATAACATGGTCAAAACTATGCACATATTTTATAAAATATGATATGGGCATGTCCTTTGGCAGTTGAAATTTCAAGACGAAAAAGTCAAAATAACTTACAATTTGCTTAAAGAAAATGGATAGTAAAATAACTTCTTACAATTAAAGCCAAATAAGAAAAAAAGAATGTTGCTATACTGTGTATTAGAGAGAAATAATAAAACCAACTCAAATTTAATCAGTACACTTAAATTTTCTTAGAATTTTTTTTGATAACACACAACATACTTAAAAATAATTGTTTAAGTGATTCATAAGAATGACAGGAACAAAGCATTTATGACCATTCATGAAAGAAAAAATACCCAAGTGTATAATACGTGTTACTTACTGGCTGCATAAGCATCCTGGATAATATTAATCTCGTGATTAGTCATCGTACAGAGAACTTCAATAAGAGTATCTTCATCTGTTCCTACACCACTTAGAGCATCGTGCATCTCCTGGGCGTAGAATTGAGGTAGCGGGGTCATCAATGCAATAATAACATCTTCAAACTTTCCAGTGCATTCACTCTTCAGGTCGTCGCACAGATCCTGAAAAAGATTTTTTTGATAATTTTATGATAATGTATTGGTTTTTATTAATACTTCTATGTTTAAATGATATAGATAATAGAAATTAACTAAAAATAACTAATGATATGGTAGAGAGTATATCTGATGTAATATCACACTCGGATATTACCTTGTTACACACAGAGATGTGATTAATAAAAGTTACGCTACTTTTCGATACTCATGATAAATAAGTGAGTTAGTCACAATTTTTTTGGAAATTTTATGCTTATTAACACTAGAAAGACAACAAAATTTACCTACCTACAAAAACGGCGGCCGGTCAAATGACCGCATTTACTCATATCATTAGAAAATCATTTATTAAATTGAAATAATTTTATGCAACAATGAACTGAATATAGTAGAATACTAATAAGATAATATTTATGTACAATTTTTACATATTAGTGTTATATTTATATCGCAAGAACCACAAAGTGATTTTTTACAATCATCACATTCTTTATTAGTATTATTTTTACATTTGCTAATTTGCTAATATAGCATTCACGTCTTTTTCGGTACTCCTGAGTGATCGTTAGTTAAGATTGAGAAGTCGAAGGCATAGGTTCCACAGACAATGGTTCAGAACTGGAAAGTTCTACATCAATCCGTGTTTCTACTCAGTTCACTGGCTAAATCCAAAATAAATATCCTCCGTGTTATGTGTATACCTGTCAATTTCTTGTATAAAATGTAAAAATTGATTCTTGCTAAATCTAAAATATTGAAGAACGCTTGTCCATATACTTCATGATAATTTTGAATCTATCACGGGGCATAGTTTTTGAAAAAAAGCTTACTCCCCATGTGTTACTTCATAACTCATTTACTGGGATATTTTTGGCCCCGTAGGCGCCACAAAGATAGCAAATAGCAATAAAATCTTCCAATTGTTCTTAAGTGAGTACCCAATTATCGTATTCTAGTTGCCTATCAACTTCCTTTTTTGTGCATTTTTGAATGTGTCTCAATATATAATAGATTCATCAATAAATAGCTTCCATCTATCTATTACATTGCTTTTGAAATTCTTTCTTGCGTATGATCTAGGCTCTGTTTGCTCAGTCATAATATTTTGTCATGCCCGATGACCACTTTGGGTTTATTTTGACCGAGATGTCCATGTGGTCTCGTCTGTAGTCGTGATATGATCATGCTCGAGAGTAGTAGTGGTTAGCAAGTTTGGACCCTTATGATGACCACGACCACGATTGCTGCAATCGCGAACATGGCGTGAAGTTGAAAAGGTAACTGATCCTCCAGATTTTTTTCTTCATTATCGGAGCTTAAGTGCTAGCTGGTAACTCATAATCATCATTACTTTTCATTACAAGTTCTGCACTTTCAAATTCACAACTCCGATTGATCTTCTTGTATCTTTTGCGGTAAATGAAGTATTTCACAATTTTTAAGTCTTCGTGACATTTTTCCACTAATTTATTCACAATATACTGAATAATGCGTAATAAATGAAGCAATACATTCTACTGACTGAGAAATGAAATTAAAAAGTTCAAACGTTTACAAAAGTACACTCATACTACAATTATAAACATTACGCAGATCATAGCATAGCGGTCAAATGACTGCCGCCGTCTTTGTAGGTATATCAGCGTTTTAAATAATAAACAATGGAACTAATAAATATTTCTTCACGTATTTAAAATGTTCTATTCAGATTAATAAAAGTCACAAATCATCAGTTAGTTTGGTCGAAATGTTTTAGAATAACAAAGCTTTCAAATTCTTCTAGTCATCTTTCTAGTGTTAACATTGTAATTGTTCTTACAATTCATAAAAACATTATATTATAAGACATGTCAGAAAGCTTAATCCATCTCATGATGTATTTAGACAGCCTGTGGCAATCAAATCCACCATGCGCCAATAACAATTATTGTTAAAAGTTAATGTTAAATAATCAAGTCAGGCAACCTGTTTTTCAGTACTGTAGAATTTTTTTAGCTTATGTATTTCTAAGACGAAAAGACACTGGAGTATAAACACTACCTTAATAATAGAATAAGCCAAATAATTCAAATATTGGAAAAAAATTGCATCTGAAAAGGGCTATTCAATAAGAAAATTCATAATATTGAAAGAAATACTTATGGCTCCCTCTATCCTCGAAACTCATAAATAGCCAATAAAAACAATATTACATCTGTTATCTCAAGTGTTATCGTCGTAATTATATACCATTATGTGCAAAAAATCATTTTTTTTACACAGAACAATAACATGAACATTTCAATGTCAACATCAATTTTCACTTGTGGTCTTATTTTTATCATTGGCCAATAATGTATTTATAGCATAAGTAAAACATGTGAATCTGTAGCTAACCACATGTGGATGGAGAAAAATTTTCATTAGCAATTATAGAAAAGGAACAATATAGAAGCAAACAACAATGTTGTTTGTGGTCAATCATGGTAATTTTAACTGAGATCACAATCCAATATATTTGGAAACAGACTTTCAAGGTTATATGAAGTTTAATTTGATTGCTATTTATATTTCTCTCATACTGATATTTTGAGCTCATCATAAACTATAAGGCTGAAATGAAAATGAAAAAGGCACTATCCAATAACACGAATTGGGTTATAAATTTGCTGTTTCCAAACTGCACCGAGATATGTTTTTCCATCGGCGAATTTGACTGAGACCACTTTAAGCCATCATCCCAATTGATATTTCCTATATGAATTACAGTAGATGGTTTCCTTTACAGGCTGTGAAAATATTGCTTGTTTAGATATAAAAAAGTCAGCATATGAGGACAGTTGAACACAAAATTACAACCCAATATCAAGATAATACATCCAACATTCACACCGAAATCTTCCAATTACAACAAAAATTTCAAAAAAATATACAGTTCTTCATTGGTTTGATGTATAAAATAGAATTATATACCTTCCCATATAGAGTTTTGAATTCAAAAGCAATTTTTAGACGTTGGTTGTTGCTACGTTTAGTGAGTAACTGAATGATGGTCTTCTCATCAGTGCCAAATCCTTTCATGGCTTTCCTCAACACTTCCGCATCTGCCCGTGGGTTAAATGGTTCAAATGGAACCACAGTTGGCTTTGGCTATAGTCATAAACAATAAAAATTAATTATCCAAGTTTATAAAAAATTTCTTTGATAAAAAGAATATAAACATTTTTAAATAAAACATGCATAAAATAAAATATGGACGAGACATGCAATTGCCTCTTTGTCTAATCACAAAGTATTTGACACTCGTAAATAGATTACAGCTTTTCATTTATTAACTAATGTACACGAAGAAAATATGAAATAGTCCAGATAAGAAACTCAAGACATCAAAATAATTGTTGGCACAACAATCACAGTGCTAGTAGCTAATGTTAACAAATGAAATAAATCATTGATGTAAAATCCGGAAATACAGTGAAAAGTAAGTGTGAGAAAACGAAGCTACAAAACATGGACACTGTGAATTTAATATTAGCTTTCATGTATGTTAACAGGTCACGGAGTAAAATAAGCATTGCTCATCCCAATCCATATTATTGTAAAGAATTTTAGTGACAAATCTTTCCAAACTTCACGAACAGTTTGTTACCTTTTTCATTTCTGGCGCAGCGTGGGTGCTTTGTCCATAGACTGAATGTTGAGGAGACGAAAACTGTTGAGAATGATGCTGACTTTGAACAGTTTCGTGAGGATAGGAGGATTGGTTTTGGGATGGATAACCACTCTGCGCTTGTCCTTGTGGATATCCTTGAGGCTGGGAATAACCAGGTTGTTGTTGAGGGTAGCCAGATTGCTGTTGAGGGTACCCAGCTTGCCCTTGAGGGTAACCAGCCTGCCCTTGAGGATAACCAGGTTGGGGTTGTTGGTACTGGTGAGTGTATGGCTGTGGATAGGGAGTGGGTTGTTGTAAACCACCATAGGGCACTGGCATACCAAACGACTGAGGTGCACCACTGAAGCCAACGTTATGCATGTATGGAGCATAAGGCATTTGTGGATAAGACGGATGAGGTGGCGCGCCAGGCTGCCCCTTTTGAAAATCAACATAAAAATATTAATAATATTTTTAATTTCAAAAAGCTTCACCTCAATTGTTTTTACTTGGTTACAAAAAATTAACAAGTGTAAAATACTTTGTGACAAGGAGCTTGTAACTTCTAGAAATTTTCAGTAAACTAAATAAGCTTTCCTTTGGGACGCAGTATCATAAGCAAAGAATGATTGTTGATCATATAAATAAAGAACTGATGTTATGTCAGGACTGGATAACCCGCGGCCCGCATATGGCCTGTGGCATCTTTTTGTGTGGCCCGTATTCATAATCTTCCTCATATTGTACATAGAATGAGTAATGCCGTACAATGATTTTTTAACATTGAATAAAAGCTTTTCAAAATATGGAAATTAATGATGTAGAACAAAATCTAGATTACTTGCTATTATTTGTACATACTACAAAAGTCAATGATCATGTTCTTTTCTAAATGGTAGTTATATTAACAGAATTTTTATGAGGGTGATTGTTAGTCATAGTTTTTATTGAGTTACTGTAGGATAATAGTCATCAAAATCTTCGTTTTTCCACTTAATCCCGCTCGCACATATGGACAATGCGTTTACCATTTCGAACATTATAGCGGCCCGATTCAAATCAATCACTTACAAAAAAATAATAAGTGCTAATGTCAATGTATAGCTAGCCCACATATGTTGAAAAAAAATGCAATTATTCCTATTGTTGAGGTCCTTGTAAAATTTTAGGACAACAAACTGGCTCGTGGGGCAATTTGGGTTGGCCAAACCTGTGTTATGTTATCTTATGAAAGTAATAGTATACAAAACTTTTTCACCTAGGGATTTATTTACTAACCTGTCATAAATGTGTTGCATCCTAAAATTTATGACGCGTTACCATCCTGCAGTCAGCCAGCAATAATAGAAATTACAACACAGATATCCATAAATGAAAAGCTTATGCAAAAATGCATTTACAAAATGATGAAAAATGAAATTTCGTGTGGTTTAGAAATTGGTTCCTAAACTTCAATTCATATAGAATGGTTTAGATAACGTTTATGGACTTCTGCAAAAATTGTTTCCAGCTTAGTTCAGGCCAAACTGATATCAATATAAATGAAATGCCATTGATAGGGAAGGGTTTATAAAAAAATATCTTTGAGGACTTTCAAAACCCTACATCTCACTTTTATCAATTGTTAGATTACACAATTGTATGTAGTTTTTAGTATCTTCAATTGTCTTGCGAACCAAATGAATAAGCTTATTTAGTTTCCACTTATTCTAAGAAAATAATTTTAAAATGAAAAAAACAATATGACCGGTATCCAACAGGAATAATTAAATACATACTGAGCTAAATATATGGTAGAAATTATTAGATGTTTAGAAACAGTATCCACGTTTAAAAAATACGTGCATTTTAAAACAAGTTAGCAGGTCAAATTATGACAATTCAGATAAACAACTATGAATAGGTAAATATCGTATTAATAAATTCACATCAATTTTACTTAGCATACCTGTTGATATGGGTTCATCTTGACAAGATTATTTAGTTGCGATGCACACAGTAAAAATCTTGTAGTTGCGCGCTGGCCACTAAGCACTAGCTATTCAAAGCGCCACTGACACACCCTACGTGACTGCCGGTAATATTTTTATGAACTGCGTCTGGCGAAAGGCCAACTTGACAAACACCGACGATCGATTATAACGTACTATGTATTCAAGTAATTCAACGCACAGCGTTTAATGACTAATTTAATTTTGAGACAACACCAACGCTAACAATGACGATGACTCAACCTCACGCAGGTCGTATGACGGTATTCGATTTCTAAAATACACGAACGTCACGGACAGCTCATGTATAGATTTGCCTTCTAGTATATAATTGCATCAACCTCATTTGACGTCATGGTAAAATTTACGTCATAAAATATTTTTTAGTGTTGCAAGGAGTAAAAAATATGTATCGGGTGTCATTTGGTAAATTTTTATCTGTTGGAATTACATACTGCATATCCATAATTGGAATTCTGTATTGATTTTTTAAATTTAATTTTCACTTCATGACAAAATTGAATCTTCTTGAAGATAATACATTTCATTTTTGAAATCTTAAAAACGATTGATTAACTCAAAAACGTCAAAATTTGGATCAATGTTAATTTACGTGCACACATAATAGCATATCATATATTTTTTTCCAACAGTTTATAAATACGATTACAAACTATAAATTTTGATATATTTTTGCACAGCATAGATAATATGTATGGGCTACAAAATAATATTACTGTAAATATTTATTATTGTAAATAGATTACTGTACATATTTATCGAAGGCCGATGCAGACTGTCAGCCTTTGTCACGAAGGATATTCGATGCATATGGGTACACCCAAGATTATGGCTACGATCAAGGCCCTGTACAAGGACAATGAATGCTGCGTTAGAATTGGTGACACAACAACCAAATGATTTGGGGTCTTAATAAGACTATAAAGATAGCAATCAATAATTCTCGTCTCAAGAATTATCAAGAAAGTAGAAAAAAAAAAATTCTTAGGAAATTAAAGTTTTTCACTTATTAAATATATATAACATTAAGCGTCATTAATATGATTTGATAAAAAAACATTCTGAAAACATTTCATTTCGCATATCTCAGATTCCACCCACAACCTCAGCAGCAATCATATTACTGCAATTGCATTAGCTGGGATTCCGCATTTGACAAGCAAACAAATGATATTATAGCTTACCCATCATACTTTTTTTGAACTAGGTGTATTATATAGCTTGCTTATTAGCAGGTAATCATTTTAATATCAAACCATGTAAGATGAATATTATGTCATTTCTCTCTTCCTGACGCATTACAATAGAAAATTTTCGAATTTTAATCTTATCACCTTCGGGTGCATTTGTGACAATACAAATAATGTTATTAGTGCATCCGCCGAGATATGACATTGGACAGGCAAACAAGGGGCGCCACAGTTTTCTCATTATAATTTTTTTAAAACTGTATCATTCTTTTCTTATCAGCAGATTTCATAAAAAAAATATTGTATTCAAAACAGTTAATTTCGAACACTAAAAATTACCTTCACTGTTGGTTTTGAATCCAAAGTGTTTTTTGCAACTCGGCGCCTCATATATAAATTCTTTCAACTGAATTTTTATTTTATTTTAAATTACATAATTTCATAAAAGGATAAATATGTATTTTGTAAAAACAATCATCTTGATATTTTATGTTATAGTATTTTTTATAAAATTTTATTCATATTGTATCATGTCATATCAGGATTGTACACTTTGCATATTTATTAGTTAAAGATCATGAAATATGTAAAAGAATTTATTATAATATATAAAAAATTTAAAATCAAAGCATAATTTCAAAGATGTATGAAAGTATCATGGCTGTTTGTATAATGCATGTTTGTTTATAGAATGCTTTGTTGTATTCCGATTGTGAATTGTGAAACATGCTAATCCCATTATTAATTTACAAATGTCCACATATTTTTGTCTGTATAAAAATAAGCATTCATATAAAAAAAATATCTCCACATTATAAATTTTTATCATTCAGTTTAATAGGGATATGCGAAGAGCTGCTATTTAAAAGTAATGGAAGATCTACTGTACAAATAAAACAACACATTTAATTAAAACGTTTAAAACAATACTTTATTGCCAATTTTTACAGCATGGAAATGTTCAAACAAAACATAAAAAATACAGCAATTTCAATAGTTGACCATGTAAAATAAAAATAAATATTTCAGAATGTTTTAAAGAAGTTCACCATTGAAATTATAACTGTCAGAAGACTGCAATTTATGTGACTTTGGTTTCAGTTAAAATTATCGAACATTGTTAAAATACTTTCACTCAAGAGAGAAAGAAAAAAAATACACAAAAGATGGAAGGAGAAGACAGCAATATTGACATCTTTTTATGAATTTTGTGAACATAATAGTCACCATGCATTTTTTCTGTGTCCCTAGCTGAATATTGAACATATTGAAAATAATCTTGAGATTGTACGTCAACAGCATGGTTGAAGTTCTAACTCCTATTATTTATATTATTGTTATGTTATTGTGAAACATTTTAGTTTCTGAAATGTTTAAAATGATAGTATGAACACAATTTGTTTTCGTATTATTCTAAAGAAATTTTATTGATTAAATATCAAGAAAATTTTATTCATCGAAAGTCTTCATCTCTAGCTATTATGACTTTAATTATATCTAGTTCATTCATTCTGGCAATAATAATATGGAACAGGTAGTTAAAAAATATGTAAATCTGTTTATCAAGCGAACCAAGACTGCTCAAACTAACTATTATCTTAATAATATTTTGCTAAAATTCACTTTTGCCAATATAATGTTATTGTCAGCTTGCACCTGACAGAATGTCATCAAACTATCAATGCTATTCGATTTAAAATGTTATAATATTAATTCCGCATAGTATAAATATTAATGATTAAATGTTTCAAACTATATTATGTACAATATGAAATATTTCAAATTTCAGTTTAATAACTATTAATTCAATATTTTTTTATATAAAGACACATCATCTAATGCTTTTTTATAATATATTAATTACATTTCCACAATTTCATTACATTGTTGTTGAGATTTCTCCATTCATTTAGGCTATGCGCAGATGAGAGTAATGTCGTTGTTGAAGGCTCTTAGATGTATGAAATGATACAACTGACAGACTGCGTGACTTTCCATAAAAAAAAAACTTTAAAAATTAGTCACAAAACCGACTGTTTATATTTTTATACTATATTACACTGAGTATATTTTCAAATAATTTATTATTCTCTCCGAAAAAACTGCTCTCAGTACATCTTTACTTTAATCTATGAAATATTAATATCTTTATCTATGTTTGTATTTTTTCTAGAAGATAGGATGAAATTTTGAATATTTTCAGCTTAAAACATTCTTTAGAGTTCCAATATTTTTCATTTTATATTATAAATGAAGCTAAAATTATACTCTCTTTCATTAAATATTTAAATTAGTACTAAAATATGAATGTTTTTTACATCTAAGATATGACATGTTTCACATGAAAATTATATTATGCACCTGAGTATCAATTTGAGAATGATATTTGTATTGCCAATTCAAAATTAATAAGATCACCAAATAATTAATCATTTATTTTGCTAAAATTTTTAAGTATTATATCATAATATTGAATTTGGAATAGACCATAAAAATTAAGGTATTGGTTTTGAAGTATGCTTAGTTTTATTGGCGTTTTAAGCATTAAAAATTTATACAGAAAAATCTTTTTTAATATCCAACAATTTGACTCTATTGAAAAATATAGTCAATTATTATTACATTTTTGTAGTGGGTATTATATTTCAATATTATATTGACTAATAGAATAAAATAATCAAAACAAAACATTGAATTTAATTGAACTCAGAGCGATGCATGTTTAAAGCAGCAAATAAAAGAATGTGTTTTTTTTCGAATCGAAGGCTTGTGAACACAATGAAATCTTTATTTTTTTTACTAACATCAATTCGTATATTTACAAATATCACGATTGTCCTAATTACTTAATTGAAATAAAAATATGACCTTTTGGTAGAACAAGATAGGTTTATTTCACATTAAAAAGTTTTGAATAATGACATCCTCTGAGCTGATCTAAATTTTTATACTATTTTCATACTTTATGATTATTTAGCCAAGACAGATAAATTATTAATATGTCAGTTTATGTGATCTTATAACTATTCCAAAATGAGAAATATCAACTCGGTTAGTCTTTACCAATAATCTCAGTTAATTTCCTTATATTTTTATAATATATTACTTTAAAACAATAAATACACAAATATAATCATAGATATTTTTGGCCATTCAACGATAATTGTAACTACAATTTAGTTTTTGATAGAATTTTCAAAAATAAAAATAATAACAAAATCTTTAATATTTGTCTTTGCACAGATAATAGAACTATTACTTTTTAATATTATGTATCTCTTAAAATTTCTCATTTTTAACCAATCAATAAAACTCTTTTAATTTGAATTATTTACTGTTAATCGGGCTTTATGATATGCATTCCATCCAATATCATAATATTTTTTTTGTAGGTATACATACTTTAAAACAATATGACTTTTCTTATTTCTATAAACTTTTTACGCACATACAGTTGATATTAGTATATTTATATGACTAGAAAAAAAAAATCAACGTCTTGTACGAGTATGTATGAATAAACTTAAACAAAGGCTCATTTTATTTTTCGAATTGTCATTTTGAGGTAATTAGCTTCCTTTGTTTTAATAATCACGAAATATAAAGAAGTCTCGAACAAAAATTAATCAGTTGTATTATATATGTCTCGTATGATAACACAAAAATCATGTAGTCATTATGCAGGTAATTTTTTTTACTTACAAAATTCATAGCAACAGACATAATATATATTGTACTGGTTGATTTAAATTGTACATGTGTAGCATTTTGAAACATCTTTCACGTAGTAAAAATTAGTATATTCGTCTTTATAATAACCCATATGAAGTCATTTCAGTTAAACGACATCCAAAATATATAGCAGATGAAAAATTATCAATAACAATAATTATAACACGTATTTTGGTCCAACAAAGTCTACAAATTAAATGAAATCGATTCTTTAAGTATAAATATTTACAAGTATATTACTTTATCACAATTCTGTTTGATACAATGGAAGCATCGTGTATACAAACCGTGCGCGGGACCGTTTCATTTGTGCGTATAACAATTTAATCTCTATAGGTATTCGTTCGTTAATAGTGTAAATATTTTAAATCATATGATACATGAAATATAACACTTTAACGCTTCAGACTTTAACTTGATTGATGTTATATCAGGCACATGTTTTTACAACACCAATGAGATATATCGAGAGAGACAATCCCTGATAGCATTATCGGTTTCAACGACTACGGTATGAGTGTATTCTTTCGATGAATATTGTCACACCGTAGTAACACGATCGACTTCCACATATCGAACAGAATTGTCGCTGTGTCAGCAAATCACTTCCTTGTCACCGAATACTGCAGTGTCTGATGATAAGCTCTCCAGTCGCCTCTGTAATGCAGATGATCTTCTTCTTCGTCTCACTCGTAATAAGAAAAATACTCCTAGCGAAGCACCAGCCATTATAGCAGCACACAAGGCTGCCAGGTACTGTCCGGGGAGTTGCAAAATGAATGAGCAATGGGAGATGGATTCATCATAACCGGATGGACAGTGTGAGTATCCATCGCACCATAATGAAGCATTGATGCAGGCGTCCAGTTCTGGGCAGCGATATTTACAAACTTCTGACATGGCATAGACTGCGGAGAATGTGTGATGTCTTCTGGAACCAAGTTGTATTTAGATATCAGAATAAAATATAACCTTGATGCTTCGTATACAAATACAGACAGATCCTGATAGTTCTGCAATAGCACATTAATTAACAGATTTTACTCATATTTAGATCATTTGTTTGGATATTAAATTCCAAAGTTTACCATACATTATATATATTTTAGAAATCACCTATGGAAAAAACAATACGATAACTCAATAAATTTAATATGTTAAAAAATGTTGTGATTCAGAAGTTTTATATATAAGCACTGCTTTAACTTATTTTTAAAACATGAAAGAGAAAAAAAGGAGAGGTTAGAGAAACGGTGTATGAAATGATAAAAATATATTCATCATTATCAGAATTTAAGAATATAATTAATTTATTTGAGTGTACACACCCTTTAGTCATAATCGAACCTTTTCATATGATCATGAGCATTCATTTTCAAATATCGAACTATACTGTATTGATGCTAGGCAATAAATTTAAAGTCTTGATATTACTTGAAATCAATTTCTACCAAGCGCCATCAGTTAATAGCAGTGGAAATTATAATTAGTAACATTGGTTAAATTTTATTGTCTACAAAGAAATTATTTAGGATGACACAAAATAATGTTTACCTTCGTGCTAGTTCCAGCCATGTTACAGAATACGTGCCAGAGTCCTTTCCAATGAACTCAACAGCGACGGTTCTCGCCTGTTCTTGTGCCATTTTATCTATAGCAGGAAGTGATACAATCAAAGGCATATCTCCCCTTCTACCAATTGCCCATCCTTCTGAAAACACCTCGACTATTTCTTCTCGCTGATGTGGTGGAGGTACCGGACAGACTATCACTGGAGGAAGCGTTCCAGCATAAATGGCAATGCGGTTGCGAGTTTCACACTGGTTGTCTTCGTGGAGTATGGATATATTACTGGAAAAATTATGCTCATCAATCACCGCCTCATTCATTTGTGTGCCTTTCATTTTCACATATAAGAATCTTCCAAGGGATGGGTCTATCAGCCATGGGTGATGCTCACAGTTCATCTGAAATAATACATAATGCAATAATTAAAAAAATGAATGCATGTTCAACCAAAGAATTTTCATGTAAATATTTGAAATAAAATATATCTTAATTACAGCTCTTTGGTTCTTTAATGTTTGTCGATAAATAAATATTTTTATAGCTTCAATATGTTCCTGTTACAGACCTCAGCTCATATAGGCATAGTAACAATTCCATTATTATTTTGCTATATTGTTTGTATTAATTTATTGATAAGGTCATAAGTAAAAAAAGCATTCTTCAAAAAAGCAAGAATCTTCATCAGGTATGATGATTATATTTATTGATCAATTTAGAAAGCATACATTTTTATACTTACATGTAGGTTTTATCTGAAGAGAGAAATGTTTACTTTAAAGTCTATGGAGAATTAAATAAAATATAATATGTTTTGAGCGAAAAAGTATCAACTATTGTAAAAGTAATCTATCAGATATTGTAAAGTGACATCTGTCATTTTTTCGAGAAACTTTATCTGACAGATGTTTTTTTCTTTATGGTATCGGCTACAATTCTTTTACTGAAAAAAAATAAATGCTTATAACAAACAAAGTTTCCATACCTCATCCGAAGTCGTTCCTGGAAGTCTCAGTTGTATCTCACCACTGGCTCCAGTAATTTTTTGGGTTCTTGCACAAACAGGCGATCTCACAAATTCAAAAGTGCCTTCGAAGAACATGTTCCCGAAATCATCAGTGGACGTCATGTTGGCAGCTTCGAACCTAACCTCGGCTACCTGCGCTCTGGAGATGAAAGAAAATGGGAGCAGCTTGGAGGGACTAGAGCAGATACAATCCCTGGGCAAGGACGGAGCACCGGGCCACGGCGCTTCGAGAAGAGTGACTGAAGCTCTGCGGCGCCCGAGGCAGGCCAGACGGGAAGTCCTGGGGCTGTCTCTGGTCATGCAACGGTTTTGTCTACCGCCCACTGTCAGCGACGTGATGGTGACCTTTACGCGTTCTCCACGCTGTGCCTCAAAACGATAGCTGCAACTGTAAAATTAATATAAAAAAATCAACTAATCGGTTACACAATACGCCATATTGCTAATTTAGTACGACAATATATCAATATTCGTACATCGTACAACCTATTTGGGAATGGTGTAACCGAAATGAACAAAAATAGCATATTCCCATTACATTTCATTTTTGATATAATATTACGCATATGCACAGTGGAAAATAATAATAATGGAAAAATAAAACAAACCAGCTAATATGTATTCTTATTTTATCAATGATAATTCCTGTTTACAGATTTTCATTGTATCAATTTTATTATTAACAAAAATATTTATAATCCGCAATAATTATTTAGTATCTATATGTCTATATATATTTGAGAATGTAAATTTTGCGGAAAAGACCATTTTTTTAATATCAAATTTGGCCTTTAAGTATTTTGAGTTGTGCCGACCTGGTATAATACAATACTATTGAAATCGACTTAAAATACAAATAAATATTCTTTATAACATCATTTGTGATCGAAATAGTACTTTCAAATTACGTTGACATAGTTAAGTTTTATTATAATGGCCTAAATAAATTTGAAAATAAATTGAAATTAATTCAACCATAAAAAGTCAGTCCATTACTCCAGAATACGTGTAGTTTTTTTTGCTAAATTTAATCCCGTCGCTGCTTTTTTACTCGCATATTAATTCCGAGCTTGCTCTGTGCCGGGCGATGTGGGAATACGCGGGAAAAGTTGCCGGGAAAATTGCGCAAAGCCATATTACAATTTGAAAATGTCTTCAGAATCATAAATGCCGCCGACCCCCGGGGACCCCCGTGCCCAATCTTCTTCGGAATCCTTGACGGTAGTAAAATATTGCTCGACGGGCGGAATGAAGTCTGGAAATGACACCGTGCTACCTAACGATTCCGCTCTCTCACACATTCGCGTCTCATTACGTAAAGGAAAATCTTTTCAATTATTTTCAACGTAAAACCAAAAAAAAATAGTTCAATGAATATTTTTTTTATCAAACTAAACTACTAAGTATGCCTATCATCTGCCTACCCAGTCCGTACGCCTGGTCTTAATCGTACGTATGCCAGAGCTCAGATATCGAGAAGTGATCTAATTCGTTCTACAAATTAAATAAAAAAGAAGTAAATAAAAATTACCCAGCACTTAAGTGTGCTGTGCTGAAGTATAAAAAACCTTAAATTAAACTA
>JAGVSQ010000101.1:44584-55163 GCA_022683975.1 Rhyacophila evoluta
CTATCATAATTAGTGGAGAATCATTTAACACCTTGCGACTTTGTCAATCATAGTAGTTATAACTAATAATTATTAAAAACGTACAAAACTGTTGTCGGGTTATTAAATACTTCAACATTTTCATGTAAATCAATAACAATGCTAAATTTTCTAAAATGAACCGTTCCTATTCATTGTGATGGCTGAATTTCTGATCACGTATGGTTTAAAATGCAAGGCACTGAAAGCAGATTCGATAAAACATTTTTTGTTACCATAATTAATGTACCGGTAATAACCAGCATTACTTTTGCCATCTTATAGAGACTACTGCAAACGAATGTAAAGTCACTATATTACAGCCATTTAAACAAAGAATTGTATGACTACTTAGTTTTAAGCCATAGACGCTTCCTAATATAAAATAAAAATATGGAGAATGTATTTTCATTTCATCAGTGCCGAATAGAGAGAAAATTTTTATTTAACTTTATGGATATGAATTATTTTATATGGAATACTACTGATGTCACACTATGGTCACTATAATATTATAATCCATGGATACCGGAATAGTTACGTGAACCGAAGCTTAAGCGTGTCTTTTATCGTTCAGTTCTCAAGTCGAGCGATATCCTTCGGATTTTACGAGGATCTTTATCCACTCGTCCGTGATAGTCGAATTTCGTTATCATTAAATATATATATGATATATACTAATAAATTGTCATATAAACGTTAAAAGGTTAAAACGAAAGTAGCGAGGCTCCTACGTCTTAAAAAAATTATACGCAACCTACTCATTATGCTTTTGGTTTGGTCCTTTTAAAAAACACGGTAACCACAAAGACACTTCTTGGTTATTAATGAAACCAAAAGAGCTAGGAATAAAAAGAAAGAGGAGAGGAGAGAATGTGGATTCCGTTTTCTTAATATCGAAGAACAAAGTTTAAAGCAGAGAAGCGGTGAGTATTGTTACAAAATTGTATAAGGTTTAAAATAAATATTTGAGTTACAAAGCGACTGAATGATTCTGAAGGACTATGTATTAAAAAGTGAATTCTTTTAAGGACTAGGTGAATATTGTAAAGTGACCTTCGTGATTAGTATTCTCGAAACAATTTGACAAGGGTTATAAAACAATGGTCTTCCCGGTAGCGTAGTTGGTAGCGTGTGCGTCTAGCTATCCGGGGAATGCAGGTTTGATTCCCTATCTGCCGAATTTAAAAAATACAAAAATACAGAACTGGTTGCCCATCGAGTTGAGCAATTGTCTGACAAACAATTATCGTGAAAAATAGTCTGTCAAAACGTCTTCACAATTCGGATATCCGTATACTCCACTTTCGGAGTGGATATCTTCACACTGTGTATATACATATGATTCACTTTGGGAGCAAACGTGGTATAAGAAGAAGAATACTATGATAATTTTCAATATCAAGAATCGATAAAGGCGTGTACAATATGTGGCCAGCTGAAGAAAACTTTTATTGTACATCGCTACTGGCTACATTTTTTATATTAACTATTTTCCATATCTGCTCCAAAACTGAAGCATGTGAATTTCCACAACGTAAAGATTTATTTTGACAATTTTTTTCAGAGAATTGATTGTCAGCCAATTACTCAACATATCGGGTATCCAGTCTCGTATCTCAAAATTTTTTAGCGGCCGGTTTTTGTGTCGATATGTATTGTTCACTAAGGGGCGAATATAAAGAAGGAGAAGATACTGACAGATGAAGTGACATATCCATTTTTAACAAAATTAATTAAAATATGAAAGAGTTTTTAAAATGATGAATCTTTAAATCTATATAACAGATAAAAAACTTGTTTCTTCTGTTATAAAATTATTGTTTTTTTACGTACGTCATATGGGAATAGTTTTATATGTTTGCTAAAAAGGTGCAGCTGTAATTGAGTGGTATATATTTAAATTGAACTTATTCCATTATGCTGAAATTGAATAAGTATTTTTACATTGAATAACCATACAGCATGATTTTCAATGTTTATTTTTGTTTTTTAAATTGATCTTTACTACTGATTTACATGCTCTTTCTAAACAAAAAATACACGTTAAAATCTTCTTTCGCGTATAAGTTTACTTTGAAAATATACCAATCAATTAATATTAAATAATTGCATTGTAAATTTGTTTTTTAGTGAAAGTTAATTGTCATTTTTATAGCAATAGCGAAATGACAAACAAATTACAAAGTATTATTTTTAATTTAAATGATTTTTTTATAAAAATTCCGGTGACATGGAGACACAATATGTTCTGCAAAAGTTCTATATCCCTTTAAATCTAGTGTACACGTACGTCAATCGATATTGCCCGTACATTTGCCCGACCGCAAGGTTTGGGTTCCAATTAGCGGTAAACAAACAAGAAATAATTGAGCATTAAAAAAGGCCACGCAGCCGAAATTAATTTATTCATTGAAAATGTTTTCCCAAGATATTCCTCAATTTAGTTCATCGAATTAAATAATTCCGTTTAATTACATTATAGATAAATACATTACTCTTTGAACTCGTTATTTGTTCTGACAACAACAGAATGAAACATAATTTACAATTAAAATAAATAAACAAGTAATTTTCCTGAAACAAATAAACGAAGCTATTTTCTCTAGAATTAAATTAAATGCATTTAAATTTCAATTACCTGGCCTAAGTGGGATGGCGATAAAATTGGATAATTCGAAATAATAACATTTTACACAAAGAATATAATAATATGATATAATATATTTTTTTACTAATTTTAGTTTTTTAAATTATTACTGGATGTTTATCCCATATTAAGATCGAAGACATTTTGAAATTGTAGATTATGTTATGTATACCATTTAGTTTTAATTAAGAAAGCCTTTTTTGACATGTCCACTCTGTATGTGGAGCATATGAATTTGAAGGCATGTATTGACAGATATTTCACGAGGATTGATTGTCAAACAATTACTCAACCTAATGAACATTCAGTCCTGCATTTTT
This sequence comes from Rhyacophila evoluta, assembly GCA_022683975.1. Taxonomy (NCBI): domain Eukaryota; kingdom Metazoa; phylum Arthropoda; class Insecta; order Trichoptera; family Rhyacophilidae; genus Rhyacophila; species Rhyacophila evoluta. Next base: position 47,573 of record JAGVSQ010000101.1, read on the forward strand.
GGATTTTTTAAAATCTGACAAAAATAAATACAAATAATTCTTCAATATTTTTTAACACTTACAGTTTTAACAGCCTACACAGTTGTAGGAATATATCACTAATATAAAATAATCATTCGAAAAAGTTGATATTACCTTAAATTTCTCGCACCTCCTCGCCCGTACAGGAAGACATCTCTCGGAGCTTTGAACTTTTGTGGAGGCTCTGTGGTGACATCGGTAGATCTACTGAAAAACCTTCTTGAACATGGACCACTTCCATAGGCTTCACCATCTTGTTGCAGGTCAACAAACTCGTATAACGCTTTGAATGAGACTGGCCTGAAATATTATTTTTTATCAATATACATATTGTGATATAAGTTTTCCTTTAATACATTTACCATCGTTTCATATTTATATTTAAAAATAGAAACACTGTAGCAATACTATATCAGTCATAAATTGTATGAATTTGACAATTGTTATTATTTAATCACTGTCTACTGAAACCCGGATTCTGATTCCGAATTTAACATACTGATATTAAATATATTATTATTAAATGATGCATAGGGTCTTAAAATAGCCAGTTCAGGTCATATTTTTTACTAACAATTTGTCCTCATTTCACATATTTCGTTCAACGCTATTAACAAATATTGATTACAATAATAGTAACGTCAAATAGATTACCGCCATACTTATAAATCATTCTGCACTAAGAATAAAGCCCGGAGTTTGTATTTAAAGTATATTTAAGACACACTTTTAATACATGTAAATATATACTTTTCTTGCAAACTTATATTTTATTTCTAGTCATATAAAAATAACATGTTTGATGTATTTAGTTTTTAGCTTAAAGGTTCAGAATATTTTATGCAAATTAACACTCAAGAATATCAAATATTTAAATATAAAAGAAGGGCTATTTACTTCAATGCTGTAGATTCGGCCAGTCTCAGTTCAAGTGTCATGCTGTCACCAGTAGATAGAAAACTCTCAGCTAGGGCACATGGTCGAGGGGGTCTGGTCGCGGAAAGCAGAGAATGGTCGCAGGATTTGGGAACCCTGTCTCGACAGTAACGAGCCAGCGCTGTCGAGTTTCCAGGTGGTTTTCCTACTGTTACTGGCAGGCCACCAATACCAGCTATGGATGCTTTCCACTTTTCACTGTTACTGAATCAAATAAAATAAAAACATTAAATCATGTCAATTTCATAAAATGCGTTCTACTAAATTACTATTGAAATTTTCAAAAAAACAAAATACCATAATATTCGTTGAGGATCAAGAGTTCGAAGGAGTATATTCTCAAGTTTGTACTCAAACCATGTATATCAGTAAAAGGAACTGAAAATACTGCCAAAAAGTAATTGACATAATTATTATTAAGAAGTAATAGTTAAAAATTAATAGGTTAGCGTAGTTTTTTTTTTTGTACTATGGGTGTCGGATTCTGTTACCCTGCTTGTTATGTACAAGGTTAAAATTCTATGTGGTGCGTCGTTCGTGCTTCCGTTGTCTGTTTCATGTTTCAGTGTTGGGGTTGGGAGGAAAGTGAGGGTATTCTCCTAATGTCATACATCCATTTGTATTATGCACAAAGAATGCGTAACGTGAGAAATGGTATATAATCTTGGTCATGGTTTGAATGCGCTCGAGCAGGAGACTCAGGTTAGCGTAGTTGGTAGCGTGCGCGCCTAGCAATCTGGGGAATGCAGGTTCGAATCCCCATCTGTTGTTGGATTTTTAAAGCTAAAAACGCAGGACTGGATGCCAATTGGGTTGAGTAATTGTTTGACAAACAATTCTCGTGAAAAATAATTTGTCAAAATCTCTTCACATTACGGAGATCCATATACTCTACTTTCGGAGTGGATACACTACACTCTGTGTAGATTCATATGCTCCAATTTGGGAGCGAACATGGTAGAAATAATAAAAAAATAAATCTATATGGATATATGTGGACTACCGGTTTCGACGTCGGAGTATTCAGGTTATATGTCCACTGACCTTATAATACGGTCTAATTTAATAATTATTATATTATTTGAAATTCGAACATCAAACTAAGCATATAGAATAATTAATAACTCGTCTATACGTACTGATATGTAAGGTGAAGTCATGTAATGAAACTTCGTAATGTGTTGGAATTATAATTAAATATATGTCATTTATTTTTTACTGTGAATATAGCGCCATCATTTTTCACGCTCTAGACTGAAAATAGCTTTTATACGTCTAATAAATTATTAAGCTCCATAAGTAACGTTACATTACGATTACAGTTTTACATGAATATGATGTCAGTTACATTCCATTTAGTTGACATTGATGGATTATTTTTTTGTTTTATCACAATGTTTGTTTTTCTTATTTATTATATGCAATAATTATACATATTAATCAACTTAATCAAATTAAATATTTTTTTCTAGGCTAGCTAGAACAGATCATATGAATTGTAATTAATTAAGGTTTTTTCATAGTTTGGTTTATTTTTTGTATTTATTTTTGTGACAACTAATTACTTTCTGGAAATTTTTATAGCTTAGTGAGTAATTGTAACTACAGCCTTAGATGTCACTTATCTTAGCCACAATAAGAAAAATAAAGCCACTAATAATGAAATTTGGCCACACAATTAATTATGGATCGGAATTGGGTCTAAATTTGAATTAAGAATATTAATCCTTCGATTGTTACGATGTTTTTAAATAGTTTATCAGACAAAATTGCGTTATTCATGATATTGTTTTTGTCAATGTAGTCAATGTAATCAATGTAGTATTTAAAATTCTATTTTTCATTAGAATTTTTTCCCGTACAATTGCTCAAGAGTAATCTAAATAATAATAATGTATTCTCATTGTAATTACATATTAATTATAATAACATACCTATACTTTCTTGTTTTTAAAAATCCCTAATGTTTTTTGTTTCTCCTGAACAATGGATCTTATTCTGCTAAATGTGTGGAAGCAACAATATATTGTTTATAAAACTGCTATTTTAGACTATCTCGAATATTTTTTTCACGAATAAACCTCTAATATAAAAATGGTTTATGTATCCCTTTCAATAATAAATTAAATTGCTACAAGAATATTCCATTGACAGTCATTCCATTTTTAAATTATTTACGTAAGAATAAAGATTGACATATTATTCATAGAGTTATATTTATTGCTCATATTCGTATTAATATAACATGACATTCTTTTAAATCATTCGAAAAAGGAATATATTTTCAAATGACATTCCGATAGAAGCAGAGATTCTCCCGCCATATTTATCTCTGGGATTCTGTAACAACCGCCAGGAGAATACATCGTAGTAATAATGCATGGGAAAAGTCATGTTTCTGTTTGTTCACTGAAAGGGCAAAATTATATCGTGCTGTTTTCGAAAACAAATTGAATACGTACGCATGATAAAATTACTAAATGTTCGCAGAATTAGGGAATTGTGTTTATTTGTCAAATAATTTTGTCGCAAAAAATAAAAAAAAAACACTATTAGTTATCTTGTAATGATAAGCTTATAACTAAATTGACTAATATTTATTATTAACGATATTATGTTTGTCAATATTCGAATACTAATACGGTAAAACTGTTTCAAACATTTTTTCAACACTCCATGTTCGATTCAGTATGAATATATTATATATAGAATTAAATCATTCTTGAAATTACTGAGAATATATAACAAAAAAGCTAATTGATTTAGTCACAAGTATCGTGAATACGTAAAAATAAACAGTAAACTATACGAATATATACAACATGGAATGGCCTTCGTTTGGCAGCGGAACGATAAAATATAATATTATATTATCGTTACGGTTAATAATGGCAATGAATATAATATATAAATATAAGTTAAGTTTGCATGTTTTGGAGCTGCGGAATGATGCGAGTTTGTATTTGGAAGTTTGCGGATTTTTTAAATTCTAAAATAAAGAGGACCTGTTGGAGAATGAGCTGAGCAACTATCTGACAGAAAAGTCTGTCTTGGTAAGCCCTTATATGACAGAGACGCATATACTTTATTTTTGGAATGGGAATCTATATTCTCCATTTTTACAGAGGACATATTTATAAAAAAATAGGTGTCTTCCCACTATTGCAAAAATAGTAAGTACGCTTTATATCTGAGGAATACAGGTTTGATTCCCATAACTGTTGGATTTTTAAATAATCTAAAAATGCAAGACTTAATGTCTATTGGGTTAAATCAAGGTTAATTTATTTCATGTGACAATTTATTTCACATATTAATTCAAATGCGCCATCAAGCACATTTTGTAACGTTTTACGTTAAAATCTACTCAAAGTAGATTGGAAGCTCCTTGATTAAGTAATAGATTGTCTAACAATCGTTATAAAAAATAGCCTGCCAAGACATATCTTTACATTGCGGAGATCTATATACTTCACTTTCGAAACGAGGATTGTTAAAAAAGTCTTTATATAACATATGTCTATATATTTTATTTCTGTGGTGGAAATTTATATACTTTAATCTCTCCACAAAGGATGGAAAATGGACATCGAAAATTCAATTATTTTCATTATATTGACCTTGCTTGGCTAGTCGAAGGGCATCAACTCTCACAAAACAATAATGCCGTGAATGAGGCTTGATTCATTTTTCATGCTCGCAAACTCGGTAGATCCTTGTTAATTTCAAAATATAAAGCTAAATTTCAATAATAGTTTGGCATTTGAACAGAACGTGTATTATGTACGTCAGCGGTTCTTAACCGTTTTGAGTGAAAAAATATGTGTCTCCCCTATTTCCGATTTATTCGTTTTTCACGAAAGTATTGTTTTTAGTTTTTTTAAGCTCACATTATAAACATTTACTTTGAATCGTATTCTTTCTATGCCTCTTATAGAGTTTGGTATGCCTCTCTGAAGGCGTCACGACCCACGTTGAGAATCGCTGATCTACATCGTGATTCTCAAATAAAATTACTAAAAAACTGAAGGCTAATACCTTTTGCCTACACAGGATCGATATCTTTAGTAATCAATGTATAATGAAAATGTCAATCCCCGCAAAAGCTAACGTATAGTGTATCTGAGTTTTGTTCTCATTCTGTCAATATTACTCCGGATATCAATGCAAACGCAAATTGAAACCTCAGACTACCGCAAGCTCTTTTAAAAGAGCTTTTAATTAAAGTCTTCTCCGACCAGCGCACGCTACCGCAGCAAGACAGCTGAACTTAAGAGGGAACTATTCACTCGGAAAATACCTAAGTTTTGATGCTTCACTGAAGGCTTTTTCACAAGAATTTACCAACTATATTCTAATTTGGTTTCGTAAATTGTGAATTTTGTTTGTTTGCTAAGTAGATGTTGGTTAATTACAATTCTTCTTAGAGACAGCAAAAGCAATTTCAACTTGAATACGTCGTGTTTTATTTAACTTATTTATTTGTCTCTAAAATACTAATTTGCAGACATCAACAAAAGACGACATGCTTAGTATTATAATTTTAACGAAATGAATTCGTAGACGACCATTGGTAAACATTCATACAGTAGTTGACTCAGTGGCCGACTCGGTATGTGCACACGTTTTGGCATAGAATACCACGTTTGAAGTTGCATAAAAGTTGATTTGGGTGCCCAGTGAGTTTTTTAATTGACTGATAATAATCAGTCTTAAAAATAAGTATACACATTATAAATTTCCATTCAATTCATGCTTAAAACGGATATTGAAAAAAAATTGTTGGTTATTTTATAGGTTTTTGCAACTTAGTTTCACGTCCATATTGGTTTAACGATTTTGGCTATACACAAGAGTAAGTCAATCTGATGTTGATAGCAAAGCTAATATTGCAAGACTGGCAGGAGCTGATTCACAGATGACAACAGCTCGCAAAATGCGGTTATTGAACCAAGCTATACAAAGAAATCGCACTTTTTATTTTCCGTCTCTTTCTATAAACTCATTATAGTGACAAAAACGAATTAATGAGCAGTCAAACCTCACCAGAATCGTCGTCGAGCTGCTAAAACGTCTGATGTAACAAAATTGAAATTTTACCGCACAGTGAAAAAACTGCGTCTAATAAGACATGATACATTCAAAAATTTTATTTTCAGCTATAATTTGAATTTCGGTAAAGTACGCTATAAGGAACATTAAAGATACTAAACCATGGTGTCTAATTTTAAGAAACAGAAAATGGAAAATTATGTTTTGGACAAAATTGTCACATTGGAATTTTAACATATTAACGACAATTATAGTAATCAAATTGTAAATGAGCATATGGTATTAAACAAAGAAAAGACAACTTACCAAAATACATCGCTACAGCCAGGAGCAATCCTTAATGGACCATCCCATACGTTCAGATGACTAGCACACACTTCCTCTTCAGGTAACTGAGGACCAAGTGCTGATGTAACATGGAATTTAAGCACTGAAAGCCAGACCCTGAAGCGAGGCGGTGGGTATATGAATCCCGATCTTCCCCAAGAGTTTGAATCTACCGGTCTTAGGGGACCTGGTGATCCAGGATTTGATGTGTCGATTCCTTGTAAATGATAAAGGCATGTCGTGTTAGGTGATAGAGAGTGTTGCGGGCTCTCTAGAATTCCTCTGCCGGTTTCTCGCACCCAAAATTCACATGCACGCTTATTTCTGGCGTATGTTGGTGATTTCTGGTCAACGAATTTAACCTGAAATTTATCGAATAGCGTTAAAATACTTTTACTAATTATAAAACAGTTAGATACAAAACTTTTGAATTTTTATACAGAAATTGTTTTCAAATATAAGCTGTTCTAGCTGGACTATTGACCCATTTGGCAAAAATTTCATTACAATGGTTGAAGCTTAATTATTTAACCTTGAATTTTAATTTTTTTAGTAAGTTTTATTTGTGATATATTAAATCGGTCATACTTCCAAAGGAAATGCACGTATAGTTAAAAGACAAGTTATACAAGCAAAACTTATATTTTCTGATTTTGAAAATTTAATAAAGTTATTTATGTAATTTTTTTCTCAATATTGAACTCAATTAAGAAGGTTATTCAACTATTTAATATTACCTAATAATTATTAAAACACATTGTAACTAAAATAGGGTTATAGCTATTTTAAAGGCTTCTATAGCAAGTGTAAAAATATTCTAATAAGAAAATAAATTTCGGTTACACATTCTAGCTTTTATCGTTCTATCGATATTAATTGAAAGTAAAAAGTCAAAAGCTTTTTTTATTCAAAGTCTAGGCAACTATTTAGAAAGTGGACAGTTTCGCATTATATTCTCATTTCAGAAAGCTTCGAAGGAGCTAAGTTTTCAAAGGCTCACATAAAGATGCCAGCCAAATAAGAAAATGCAAACTCTCTCATATTTATTCATTAATTTGAAAAGCCTGCCAAGTTCAGTTTTAGAAGAAGATACACAAAACTTTCTGAATACAAATTTAGACTTTAAATAACTAATTACTACACGCCTGACGCGGGAGACACCACTGGAATTTTTTAAATGAAAATAAATGGTGGAATATATTTTTTGTATCAAGACTATATCGCATCGGATAGCATAGATGGATATCAGATGAGC
>JAGVSQ010000102.1:0-16894 GCA_022683975.1 Rhyacophila evoluta
ATTGGGTTTAACCTAATTAATTATAAACATATATTATTCAATTAATTTTAAAACAACCTGTTAAGCATACGTTTACCAATAAGTTAATGGATATAGTAATGGACTATTAAGCTATTGAAGCAGTGTTATCACATTACTCATCCTAGTCTTTCTAATTTGTAAAATATTAAGATGAATTCCCTTTGGAAAAGTTTTTATATCGATCGTGAAAGGAAAAGGGGCGTAATCCACATAACTTTCACAGAAGGCATAAAAAAGTATTTTTAATATTTTTTAGTCAAAATATTAAATAGACAACCTTACTAGACTAAAACTCGTGATTCATTTACCCAATCTGATATTAATTTAACAAGTTATTTAAACAAAAATAGCAATTAATTTGATGTGGCTGCATCTTTTTTCCGGGTAGCAAATTTAACAAGTCATTCTTTTTTCAACTTAAAAACTAAATTTAGATACTCATTCGGCATTTGCAGCTTATTGTGATTCTTGAAAAAAATCTATTTAGATTAAACTGAGGGTTACGTCTTTTTGCTTTTCCAAAGTCGATGTATAATATATTATTCATATTTATTGGTATAATCAGTATTATTTTTTATAAATAAACAATTGTCAATTCAATTAATAAAAGCTTATGGTGACATATTAAGTCTCATATAATATATTCAGTTTATGTTAGCGTAAAGGTAAACAACTCCAAGTGTGACCTAGGTTTGACTTTTCAATAAAAAATAAGATTAAGGTTATCAGGAAAGATGTTTAAAATATAATACTCATTTTTTATACTACAATAAACACATATTGTCGTCCTGAAGTAGCAATGTATACTTAAATACTTCTTTTGAGATTTCGGGACTTTTAATTTTGCATGATTTTTAGCATAATCAAATGGAATAATTTGCATGTAATTAAATTGCATTCATCATTCGTCTCAATTGCGCTCGACTTTGCAAACCTTAAAGTTCTAATATCTCAGAATACTGTTGCTTTGGGGTGACGATAAATATTAATCTAACATATTTAAAAACAATAAATATCTTCACGATAAGTCATTCTTATATTTGACCGTTGCTTAGCAGATATAAATATACAAATTATGCCATTGTATTGTGAATACATCCGTTGATTTTTGGAGCAAATATTTCCAAAAGTGGTTATAAAGTTCTTGGTTTTAATAATTTTCGTGTAAAAATATACGGTACGTTTTCCGATTTGAAGAAGTTTAAAATGAAAGGTTTTAATTGTTACAACATGATTATAATCATGAAATTCTGAAAAATATTCCATATGTTTTTTTATTAATGCTTTTTCAGCCAAAATTTTGTTTGCTGAGTGGTTATGACAGGGGACGAAATTTGCCAACAATGTAAATATTTCATCCACCTAAAATTGGAACATAAGTTCAATTATTTATGTTTTAACAAAAAATACAAAAATTGCTTTTGTTTTTTATTCTTTGCACCAAAACAAAACTCTTAAATCTGTAATGCGAATGAAAATCTTTTTGAGACGAATGCTTCAGTAAAACATAATAATTTGCAATTGGGTATTCAAAAAATTATCAAGTAAAAGTATGCATTTTTAATTTATCTGCCCATTGACGTATTCTTCTGAATGTTTACTTCCCACACGCTGCGTTTCTTGCCGTCTTGTAGAAGCAGTCATGCAAATAAAATGTGCATCCGTGTAAACCTGTTAAGCATAACTGAAAATTGCAAACGTGTAAATATTTTATTGAGTCGTATTTTAAAACGTTTACAGCACTGATCACACATTGACATGTTATCCTATTGAACAACATAGCATTACTGAACTGTTAAAACCTCCGATGCGACAATCTTTCATTTTTCATTTCATTTTCTGTTTCTTCATATTGGACCTCATAGTTTGATAAAGTCTTCAATTAACCTTATAGCACGTAAATTAAAATATAATTATAAATAAAAACCTCTAACGTAACATGTTTTATAATGATAAGACCTAGTTTATTCACTCTCCTGTAAAAATTCAGTTTTGTCCCTTCAGAGGCTTTAACAGCACAACGACGGTATAGATTCTATATTTTTACCGACAATAATTATAATGTTATTTGTGTTTTATTATAATTATTAGTATTTCATAGATTTCAACGTCCAGAAATCTTAAAAGCATTTTTAAAAGTGCATATTGCCGTTGTCTAATCATATAATGGTAATAATATATATTACAATATTTTCATAACTGTAAAAACTAAGAAAAATTAAATTAATCCCAGTGTCACCATTCTAAAACATGAAATTTAAAGCACCTTTATTCAACCGTTTTTATTTATTTTAAAATAATAATTAGAATTAATTTTTTTATCGACAGTAAGTTCTGAAAAACACAATACATAAAATCTGATATTATTGACGAAAACTTTTATGATATTCAAAATCAACGAGCCTAAAACAGTATACCACTCTAAGTCCTCAAGAATAATGAATCAAAAAATTATACTGCCTAACTATTTTACACATTTACCTATATCAACTCCAAAAAAAAGAACGTAATTCACAAAGAATAAATTTTACAAAAGGCACAAAAAGGGTATATTTAATACTTCTGGGCACAATACTAGACAGAAATGGACACAAACTTAAAGTGCACGATGACTATGGTGGTATTTTATTTACCCAATCTGATATTAATTTAATAAGTTACTTAAAAAAAAACAGCAATAAAATTAATATGGCTGTAGCCATTTTTCCTGACCGGAAATTTGACAGGTCATTCTTTTTTTAAACTTAAAAGCTACATTTAGTTACTTATTTGGTAGTTTCAGCTTACATGTTTTTGATAGAATGTGTATTAAATTGGGTACATCGTGATTATCGAAAAAAGTTATTTTTAAAAAACGAGATTTACGTGCTATTTCTTTTTTATATTCGATATGTTTGAATAAATAAATGTCTTGGAATTTATTATATAATACATGTTAGCAAAAAAAAAATTGGAATATTATCGAAAGAACACTTTATTCTTTGTATAATCTGATTAAAGGAATAAGTTGTTCGTTTTTCGATAAAATGGATGTATTATAAATTGTATTATGCATTATCTTTCGATGGTACAATTTGTATTGTGTATCACACGAATCATATTACTTTCACCTGGAAGAACATTTTACAACGCTCATCCAAGTGAATGAAACAGACGGTGAACAATAATTTCATGGGAATATACAAATGATTACTGCAAAAGTAAAAGGCAGATCTATGGAAAAAAAAACTAATTTAAAAAAGTTTTGGAACCATTTTTAACAAATATATTGTATAAAATACACCATTTAACATTTTGTTCTGATATAACATGTATTCCGAATAGCGCAGACGTTATTGTGCGTGCCTAATATCCGGGGAATGTGGGTTCAATTTCAACATCTACCGGATTTAAAAGAAACCGAAAATACAAGACTGGGCGCTTATTGGGTTAAGCAATTGTTTAACAACCAATTCTTGCGGAAAATAATCTGTCTTCATATTACACATATTACAGAGATTCATGTACCCCACTTTCAGAACGGATACATATTAACTCTGGAAATTAAAAATAACGTAATCCTCAGTGTTTCAAAATAGCTTTTTTCGATAATCACAATTTGAACACGTCAATACACGTTATATCAAAAGGATTTAAGTGGAAAATGTCGAATTAGTATCAAACTGTAGCTTTTAAGTTTTAAAAAAGGATGTCGTGTGAAATTTGCAACAGGACTTTCACCACCACATCAATTTTATTGGTTTTTCTTGAATAACTTATTAAATTAATATCAGATTGGGTAAATATAATACTAAATCTTGTATTTCATGGTTGCATTTTTTTTTTAATATTTTGACTTTAAAATCATTAAATATATGTTTCTTCAGCCTACTGTAAAATTATCTCTGTGTGGGTTATCTTTACACTGCATAAATCCATATGATCTACTTTCGGAGCGAATATGGTAAAAAAATTAAATACAATATTATTTAGGAAGACAACATTATATCATTTCTAATAAAATAAAATATTAAGAAAACATTTGTAATATAATCTATCATCAATTCATTCTTGAACTTGGATACTGTACTTCGTATTTAATCCGTATATTCACTGCATAATGCTATCAGATAGATTAAGGTCTCCCCTATTATCATTCGTTCGTCCGTATCCTATATCACTGTCAAGTCTCCATAAAATAGTGCTGAGCTCTGTAATCTTACATTATATCTAACAATCTTAAGGTGACCTTACAACATTTGATTGAACGAGATAGCCTCATTGATTTTTTACAAGAAAATACTCAAAGAATATTGCCAATCTTCATTAGAGATTTCAAAATATATGATAGCAACTAATGTACATTAATAGATTGTAAAAGAATGTCGTTTATAAGCACCTCTATGAATCAATTGTTTAAAATTCATTAATTGTATGTCAACGTAATCATGATAACATAAAAAAAACAGTTTTTACACTCATCTGTAAAATTTTCAGAAATGAATTTATCTAATTGGCACTTTAAACCATTGATTTATAATTTATGGGTTATCGATATACCAAAAAGTTTATATATATACCATTACAATAAAAATAATAGAATTATATAAATTGTTTGATTTTTAGTAATCGTTGGTTAATTTTACATTTGTATTCTCTTATATTATTATAAAGTATCGAATGTAAATTACTACATTAATAATCTGTATTTCTTTGTAAAAATATCAAAAATACACGACTTATAACTCTATTTCCCAGATTATCAGTCCACCGTAATAAATCTGCCTCCAATCTTTCATAAACAAAACATTTTTCACTCGCTGAATTTTACTGAAGAATATTATTCAACCGTAAAATAGTTCCCTTGTGACTTTTGGTCTCTTTTTAGAGATAACATGACTCGGAGAGCGTCCACTTAATAATATTAACCAAGATATACCATTCGGCGTTAATCTATTCAACATAGTAGTTAAAATTTTATCAACTTTTCATAACGGTGCTGTAGGTAATTTTGACGCTCTATACTATCTCTAGAATATATATATTTAAGAGGAAAATCTTTCTTGCAAACAATGTATACACAATGTGGGATGGATATGTTGGTCTCGGAGCAGAGACGATGTCTACTTAAATGAAAAATATCTCAAATAATAAAAATTTTGTGACAGTCAGTCCATCTAGAAATACGTATAGGAAAGTCGCAGGTCTTATGTTTCAGATCGATTTTCTCGTCGAATAAGTTAGTGACGTCATTGAAAAGCGTGGGCGCTTGTTTTCTCTGCTATTCTTTTGTACGAAACGTATCATAATATGGCTTTGCAGGGTTCGTGGGAAAAGGATTTTTCTTATCTTCTTTTAATATGTAAGCGCCAGCATTTTGCTGAAACAACAGACAGGCTAAACTCTTCTTATGATTAATTGTTTTTTTTACCAGTTAATCCCAAAGTTTATATACCTCGCCATACATATTTTAAAATCACCCAATGCAATGAGTGGCAAACAAGTCATTATTTATGTATTGTAAACTAAATGCATACCTATAGATCATAATTTACAATATAACTCAACTGAATGAGCATTAAACCATCAATAAAACTTTTGAATAGTCTGTATAATTTAAATATACGCTTTGTATTCGCAATTATAGAATCAAAGTCTGGAGAACATAACAAAACATTTCTTAACTCTTCTTAATATTACAATGTATGTTTCTTATTGAATACAAAGCTACCATTACAATACATTATAACAATTTTTACAATAACATATATCACATTTTTACATCTGCGAAAAACTAGTATAATACTTAACACTGTTCTACAATTAACTGACTTATACACATGCTATCACTATTTATAATGGAAGTTATTACTGTTGACTATTTAATAAAATACTGCCTATTTAAATAACATTTTTTTTTAATTGATATACTGATCATCCTCATAATATTAAATATAAATTAAACAACTATCGACAATGATAAATTGGCATTTTCATAAAATTGGTCATGAAATTGAAACAAATTAATTAAACACAAAATCTAATAAAATGTGCTCAAAATATTTTCAATTTATTCAGTGTCAGCTTGATCTTTTGAATAATTATTATTTATGTAGATTCCTTTTCTGTTTTGCAATATTTACATGAGACGACATGTGATTCGTGGAATATAACATAAGATTGTCAAAAATTCAATGTATTTTAGGAGCATTTGGAATTAATTATATAATTATTATATTACAGGCAAATATTGTATTAAATAAATCCTCCATATATATTATTTATCAACCAATAATAAATAAAACGATTTTTCAGGAAATAAATGTGCTAATTTTAAAATTTACTGGCAAGGACAAGCATCAAATACTAATTTATCTTCTTCCTTTTTCATTAAATTTATAATCTACTTTTTCATGATTTCATATTTAAATTCTATTTGTTTTTAAACTAGTGAACTTCCATATTTCAGAATGTTCCTCACATATGAAAGTTTACCAGTTTCAAATAATTTAGAATTTAAATTCAATTTCCATCAAGCACCATCAGTCAAAAATATTAATTGATTACATATTAATCATCACACACTAAAACGTAATTCGATTTTAGCAAAGTTTTAATTTTTGCAATCTCTTGTATTATTGGCACATTCGTATAGTGACACCCATGTTTATAAAATGTATACATTTTATGCATTAATACAAAATTTAGTTACGTGTTCTTGCAATATTGGCGACGATACAATATAGAATCAAATGTGTTAATCTGACGCATAAATATTATAAAGAGCATACGTAAGAGAACATACAAGCACACCACGTATCACAATACATAATAATAATGAGCATTCGTTGAACTCAGGAGGTTATCGGTAGTGCATGTAAAATGTTGCCATGCATAAAATAATGTTGATAACTTACTGGTTTTTATTTTCGACCCGGAACCGATGTCAACGTATGCTTCTCATTTAGATATGAATAATGATTTTCGCTTAAAATGCACACGCATTTCAACAGTTATCTTAGTCTTTTATTATACGTATTCGGACTGCGGAGAAGGGACTTGCATACTGTGAATCTCATGACTATGTGAAAGTAGAATAGTGGTATCTAAATCTGAAACGTAATCGTGATTTAGTCGACGTATTGAGCAATTGGCTGATAACCAACTCTTGTAAATTACACGGCAAAAAATACAAGCAATGAGCATAGCTCCCATTAAATAAAATTCCGGGTTTTGCTTAAAGTCAATATTTAAAAAAAAAATGCTTTATAATATAAAGTTTATATGATGTAGCATTAAGAAATATATGGAATTTGATGCAATAATAGTGTTTAAAGAGAGTTATTTCTATGTTCTATTAACATTTGTTTCGTATAGTATACGAGATATCGCTTTGTCATTAACGATATACTCTGTTTCTGGAGTGGACATCTCTAAACTATAGAGTTCTATATGCTCCAGTATCAGAGTAGACGTGTTCCAAATATTCTTAATTACACATATTTACAATTGTAAATGAATGGCATAATATTATATAACATTACAGTCATCTAACGGTTCTTGTCGGAGATCGATTTTATACTCAAAATTTGTGAAAATATATATCATTGCTTGAAAGTGTACTTTGAATTTACGTGATATGTAATAGTCAAGTTCTCGTGTCAGTTAAAAGATACAATCTTCTTACATCAGTTCGACAATTTCTCAGACCGGTCGGCCATTACAACTTGGTTTCTTGGAGAGAAATTTTTTAGCTTATAAAAAATATCGCATCTCACTTACAACGTGAAACAATGCCTTTTCTTATCAAAACGTGGAGTTAGTCAGACTTTGCATCGTGCATAGTCTAATCTAATGCGTACCTACCAAAGTCTCGGGTAACAACTTCTGCATTATTTCTAGTGGCATCGCGTTCGTCACGCCGTAGTATACAATCTCATAGCAGGCATAGAGACTTGGCGGCTTATGGAGGGAGGAGATATCTGAATATTAAGTATACTACTACATACGATAGCATTGCAAAATTAGAAGATTAGAGGATTACGGATCTTAACAAGACAAAGGCTAATCAAATGAGAATATTACGACGCATAAACAAAACTTACGTCCGGGTAAGCCCTGATTAAACCCAAAACTCGAAGATAATGAATTAAAATCCGGAAATCCCGATGAAAACCCGGGAAGATGATAACTCATACAATAAATCGTTTTTATTGCTACATTTCGTGTATCTCACTACATTACTACAGTCGTAACATATCATGAAACGAGATAAGTAACTTTTTAGATTTTCGCAAGTTAGTCATTTAATATGTCTTGAAGAACCATAAAAATAGAGGAAAAAAAATGTATATTTTTTATATAAATCAGTATCAAAACTACTTGCAATGTATATTATTAGATTCAGATATGTACAATGTTACAGTTCTAGATGATCGTGTTTTCAAAATGGGTGTTTTTAAAGAAAATATTTTTTATATATATCTTCGATTCGGTGACGGATTGGTAAACATTCACGCATCGTATCCCGCAGCTGTGTTACTAAACATTCAATGTATTGCGTGATTGTTTGAAAACTGATGAAACTGAACGAAAAAAAAACCTTACAATAAGTCTTCACTTATCAGTTTAGTTAAAGATAAAATTCCGTATTTGGATTAGTACAAAATAGTTAAAAGTGCGTCATTTTATCTTTATCAGATTTTTGCACACATTGTGTAAGCGTAATGAAACCTTTGATTCTTTTCATGATACTTACCCATATAATCAATTATTGATTAGATCAGACCTTATTTGTCTTGTGTTATCATTTTTTTATGAATATTTGTCGAAACAGTAAATTTAAAAAGTCAATGAATTTTACTAAATTAATTAACAGATTTGAGATGTCATTTATCTTGCTGGGATAGTAATCGAGAATGTCATATACTTCCCTACTAAGTAAAAACACTATCAATAGCATAATGAATGCTTTGCAAGACACTGTGTTCTTACTAATAATGTCAGTATATTAGATCACTAAATTAAATTTAAATTATTTTTGTTTGGCAAATAAATAAATTCAACGTATTTCACGACTGAAATATATAGAATAGATAGTCTTTTTTCAGATCTAAATTAACATTTATCGAGAGATATTGAGTAATAAAAATCACCAAAAACTATCGGACTACATGACTCAGGTAATTCATATTTCAAAACGTTATATCTTCCACGAGAAATATTGAGCTTAGCCGTCAGTATTTTTACGAAACTCTCTCACTGATGAAGACTAAAAGATTAGACATGAAATAAGTGGAATGATTTATAAAATTACTTTTTATTGTGAAACATTGCTGTAATCAGCTTTCGTATTTTTTTTGTTTTTGAATTGTAACCATTTTTAAAAAAAAAAGTTATTCTTCCAGTAATAAATTCTCGTAATTTACGACTTTCGAAGTAACTGTTAACTTTGTAAAGCTTTGACTGTGTGATATTTTTGATGCCATTTCGCAATACTCATCGTGGTATTTTTAATAAAAACTGTTAATATTTAACGTGATACTATGATAATTGTTCCAGATATAAGCTTATATTTAAGCTCTCCCGCGTTAACCCCAAAAACTAGTTTTTTTTTCCATGTCCGCTTCGGAAGTGGAGTCTACGGATCTCCGCAATGTGGACAGATTGATGTTTTGACAGTTTTGTTTGCACTAAAAGTGGTGGTCAGACAACAGCTCTACCCAATGGGTTAGCTTAAGTTAGTTTATTATAGGAGTGTTTTTTTTCTACTGTTTTCTATATGGTAATGGCGAACACTATATATTATTATGCTTTTTATTATTATAAAATGGTATTTTAATACTCTTTCAAATGCCCATACTACTTGTGGTGTATATATTTTATTTATGGTTGTATGCTTATTATGTGACCCAATTAAACAGAGCATTCAGTACGAGATCGTAAGTGCAATATGGTTTGTTATATGACAATGCCATAATAATTATGTACGGAAATCCACTCATTTTACAAAAACTGTGTAAATCCTTCAAAATGAATATGCAGTTTGTTTGTGGAAATAGTTATATAGTTCTACGAACATATCACAGAAGACATAAACTTTTTAAAAGTGTGCTAAAATAATTATAAAATTATTTATGAAACATAAATAAAACTTTACTTGTAAAAACTCGATAACTCGTAAATTATTAATTCAAAATTCTCGATGGGTCAAAAAACAAATAAATATTTTGGTATAGTCTTCACATTGCGGAGATCCATTTACACTCCACTTTATCGGATATCTTCACACTGTGTAGATATATATGCTCTACATCCAGAGTGATCGCGGTTTTTAAAAAATGTATATATCAATTAAAAATTCATTCATTTTTTACCAACACTTATTAACTAGTTTAAATGCAAGAATTCGTATGGTTTAAAAGTTGATTCATTTCAATCGGTCAAATGATATCATAAGATGGAAGACAAATGAAAAAAAAATCGTGTCAGTAAAAGCAACTGGAATTCATTATACGTTGAATTGATACGCTGACGTTAGGTATTTAAAAGCGTACAAATTCGTCCAATAGCCACTGATAAGATGTGCATATTTAAATATATTGAATGTAGAAAGGGACATAATCCACACAGAACAAATGTTACTGAAGGCACAAAAACGTCTATTCAATGATTTTACACATTCAATTATTGAATAAACACAACGTTGAAGTGCATCAAAACGAAGACTTTTTTTCATATTTACCCAATCAGATATCAATTGAATACGTTATTTAAGAAAAACGAATAAAATTGATATCGTTCAAGTCATTTTTTTCTCGACGCAAATTCTACAGGTCACATTTTTCAAATTTGAAAGCTTAATTTAGATGCTAATTCGGCATTTTCAAATTACATCTTTTTGATATAACATGTAATAAATTATATACATTGTGATTATCGATAAAAAACTAAGGGTTACATCCTTTTTCCTTTCTAGAGTTTATATAATATCTTGTACTAAGCTGGTACTTTCTTGTTTCAAATGTACAGTTAACTTTTTTTTATCAACACACTTAACACGTCAGTCTATAATATAGATTCTCAAAAAAAAAATACCAAATAAAAAATATCCATTTCATAACCGACTTGATGTGGATAATAAAATTATATTTTTTTGTGTCCGTCGAAGTTCACATCCGTTTATGTTTTTTTCAGTCGAAACCTTTTAAGAAATCATTTCTTGGTCTATTTTTTGAAATAAGCGTATACACTATGTACGATTTACTTTCACTGAATCATATGTAATTACGTAAGATGTATTCACTGAATAGAAATTTACAAAAAATATTTTCTCGGTCATTAAAATCTGCGCTGACTGTAAGAAACAATCTAATATTTATAGATCAGTGGTGTTAAATTCCTACATGAATAATTTGACCACAAGCCAATATAAGTTGATACACATTTTATTCTCAAATGATAAAAACATGATTTTCAATTACAATCGGATATTTTTTTCATATGCGCGAAAATGCATCGGCAAGTTGGTACAAAAAAAAAAGAATTTAAACATATTTTTAATATGTGAAATCACTAACTACAAAAAGTGTAGTATTTTTATGAGTTTCATATGAGTATATCCAAAGTGAACCTATACCACTGTGCAAAAATCAGTTTTTGTATATAATAACCACATAGCATCTTGTTCAATGATTATTTTTATTTTTCACGTTTTTTAAAATGGTCTTTTCTAATGGCTTACAACTTATATAGTTCTTCTATACAAAAATAGCTGCTCAAAATCTTTTTCTTTAAATTTTGAAAAAGTGGTATAAGTTTACTGTTGAACTAAATTCTTCACATTATTTGTTTAAAAATATATGTTGAAAATTAAATTATTAATTTTGTTCCGTTATGTTTTAAGAATAATGAAACCAAGAGGAACTACAATGGGTAAAACAGCTCTTTTTCCATATTCGCTTCGTAAGTGGAGCATATGGAGACGACATGCCGTCTCTAATAATTCCTTGTCAGTATTCTTGCATCCTACATCCCGTTACACCGCCGAATATATTCTGCAGATAGTTAGTATTTAGCGGCTTTCCAGTAACGACACTACTCCATTCAAAATAGTAATTTCTCGAAATCGAGATTTAGTTCTGTAAAATAAAATATATAGCGATTTAAACAGAATATTTTCAAGAATATACATTTAGCATGAAACCTGAAACCATTAAAACCATATGAAAAGTTTGTTTTTAAGTTTTTTAGTAGATCTGATGAAATTATCGAAACTCTCCTTTATTTTATGAAAAGAATCGTTAATTATACTAATTTTATTGGATATAGATAAAAGTTATTAATGTATGTAATTACTGGGTAGATCTCCTTAATCGTGATAGAATAATGGCATTATGTCAAGGTTAAGCAGTTTATTTATTTATGCCGTGAAATTTCAGTTGTAATATTTTGTCAATTGATATTTATAATTTGAACAATAAATGACAATATAAACTTCCAATCATTGTAGTGATAGTGGTGTCACAGTAAAAATAACTACTGATGTTAGTAATTATGGTATAGAACCAAATTTTAGCGTACATATTTAATTGTTGATAAAATAAACTTTCGAAATTGCCCGTCATTAACGTATTGATCAGTGTCAGCGGTATTGAAGACAAAACATTTTACTATCTTGTAAGAGTAGAAAGTTTATATGCGACGTATTGACAATATTAAATTTAATTCCTAAAAAACCATAATGTAAATGATTTATTTCCATTCAAACGAAACAATATTATTAATGTATACTTTATCGATTGCGGTTTATGTGACGAAAGATTTAACATAAAAACATCAATCTTATGATTTTGTGACAAAGAGCACAGCCTGCTCAACAGATCATCAATTACTATCACTAATGTAAGACATATCCATTATATATTTTCTATGTTAACAAATTGGGATTTGGACTATGACAGATAGCAATTATATTACAATATCGTTGTTTGAAAGTATCGTTTTGTCCCGAGATAACTATAAGATAAATGATATAAAAGTTAATTTTGTGAATGAAAAAGCAAAGTGCATCTACAGTCATCCGAAGAAAACCGTATAGAATACGTTTTATAACTAAACTAGTGAATGCTATTAAGTTACTTGAATAATTTAAGCAGTCAATATTGACAGCTTATATTTTTAATTGATTATGAGAACTGAATAATAAAAAAAAACATAATCAGTAGGCAACATTTACATATACATATGTTGAAATTTCAAATGTTGTATAAACATGACAAATATTTTTTAACTTTATCAGAGTGTAAAAAATATCACTTTCTAAGATTAAAACACGCTGATCCACACTGGATAAATATTGAGATCAATCACTTACTGTTTATCATCAAGGCGTTGTGTAATTTATTATAATTAAAACGGTACGTATGAAACATGCCTGCTTCAAATAAGAAATACAGAGCATTTTTATCATCTTTAATGCGCTTGGTTGTCAACCAATAGCTCAACTTTCTTATTCATCTTGTTTATATGCAATTATAAGATTTAAACATATGACATCCGGTACCAATTGTCAACTTTACCACCGAAGCAACATATTTTTTGAATTCAAATAATAATTTGTCACGTGAATATACACCGTTATCACAATTATTGATATATAGAATATCAAAATAGTTTTGTTACGTACGTAATGCAATTATGCAACACAGCTCTGATTTGTATATATATATATATTCTTTATACTCAGACGTAAAAATGATTTGATTCCCCTGCACCTATTAAGAATATGAACACCAGAGAGCAGTCTCTGCGATGGGCGGCTCACGGAAGTGATTTTTTTACTCAGACTGGTCTGACTTGCTTCATTAACTATATAACATCAAAAGAAAAATAATAAAATTAATAAATACCCAAAAAAATAGCCACGCTATGTCTGCACATGTTGGATTTGAGATGCTTACATATTGTACAAGTTGATATGATTGTCGATGGAAATTTAATTTGTGCACTTACGAACAAATTAGATTTAATTGCCATTAATGCAAATAGTTGATTATATTTACGGTGCACTTTTACCTAAAAGAAAAATGATGAGAAAAAAATATTTTAAATTTTGGCAATTATTGTTTTAAAACAATTTCATTTCGGGTAATTTGTTTGGGATAGATTCTTTATGTAGATTTGTCCAACGTCGACGGTATACTGACATAGTATATTTAATCATATCATTAATAATCAAATAGTCCACAATTTCATCATGGTATATAATTCTTTCCCCAACGCCACTTGCCACGTCCACACAACCGTTATATGGTCGTATACCGTAGCGTAACGATGTGAAATGGTCTCCAAATTGCTGAAAGCATCCCAGTAAAATGTTCCCAATAACATGATTAACGTGCAGTTAAGTGTGCGTGATTCCAATGCTAACTAACTAACCCTTGTCAATAGCTGAGCGGAAACCTTCTTCCTCGCATTTTTCGAAAGCTTTGGTATTCGCATTTTATAATAACTGTATTAAAAATATGTGTTAATTTTGACGCCAGAAGGGATATTGATATTAACATAAACATAAATCTTCTTAGTACATTTTTTTTTATTTGATATCGAATATAAAATATTTTAATTAATAATATAAATCTTCTCTTGCTGAATGCTGAAATACATTTATATTATAAAAACATATAATGTTTTTATATCTATAGTATAGACAATCCAATAGCGTTGTTAACTATGTGGTAAGATTTATGAAATGACATTATGTGTTAATAATGCCATGAAATATAATACATCAAAATATTTGTATTTATGAAAATTAAATAAAAAAATATTTTATTGTTCTGTTCAATTTAATTGTAGACAGAGTATAATTCAACATGTTTTATAACACATTAAACATTCGGCGTTATAAAAATTAACGTCTAACAAAAGTTGTAAAATTACCAATTTTTTCCAAGTGAAATATTTTCACATGTACCGCCTGAAACTCGTTACTTTTTTTACATTTTACATTATGAAATTTGAACTAAATTGAAGTCTTACACACACACGAAATGATTTGAGCGCGAATGTTTGTGCATCGTGAGAATGATTGTTGCTTTTACATAGACGAAATTTCTTGCACCTTCTTGTTGTCCAAATTTTGTATCTTATTCGGATGATCTCGTTGAGAAACGGCGGACGAACTCAGACAACGAACGTTTGGGTTAAACACCATACAATTCATATAGTCAATTAACTCTACATTCAGAATTAATTATTCATTACTTATTTGGTATTTAGAATATTATTACCCATACTACCATTAATATCGTTTAACTAACGTTATACAAACTGTCATTTAAAACACTAAAAAGAGTTACTCCACTCGTCATATAAAAATAAAATAATATGGAATAATGCAGCGTATGATTAATTTGAATTGTTATTTTTTGGTTATGTGTTGATTAAAATAAATGCAATTCAAGCAAACGAAAATAATGATTTTATTGTATTTAAAGTGTGTGTGATTAGTGTGAATTTTTTTTTTTCTAATTTACGTTGATCGTTTCTTCATATTACAACTGTTTGATAAAAATTCACTCGAGCCTAGTTTACATGTACATACTTTAGTGTCGTAAATATTATATCTAAATAATAAAACTGAATTTAACGGCATAAAAAATAATTAAAAATACCTTATTATTTTAAGTAAAGATTATATTTTTAAATTTTTTCTCTTTATTCAAATATTTGGTATGAGTATAAAGAAATGAATTATTTACTCATTTGGGCACTATTATTATTAATTTTGCCCTGGTTGAAAACATGATGTCAGATTTAAGAAGCCCATGGTGATTTATAATGACGAAATTTGATTACTTATAATGCCTTTCGCGACTGCGTCGGAGATTTCTGATTTCGTTTCAGAAAATTACACGGTGTTTACGAAATCTTAGGCACCTAAGCGTGGCTTAAGAGATTTTTTAAATCATTATCTTCATCCATAATAGCAACTCTCACATGTAATTTTTAAACGTTGAAAGTTTAATTTATCTTCAATATATTTTCATGACACTCTTAAAAATATATAAATTCAATTATTAGAAAAAAAATAAAACAACATAATAAAGTACCATAGCTTGTCTATAATAATACATTTGCCGCCATTTATTTAACCCTGAATTTTTAAAGTAATTTCTACTAAGAACATACAAGTATTTATGGTAAAAACCATATTTATTGTAGTTAGTAGCATATTATAGGCAGTAGAGTCAAAATATATCTAGAAAACGAATGAAACTATAATTCAATTCATTGGAATTATTTGACCACTGTAAAATAAAGATCTAGCAAATAAATACAAATTGAATAATGCTACTTAAATATAGTCCGTGTTATGTATTTAAACTTTAAGATTATGTAAATGTTTAATGATTTATAAGTTTCAGTTATTTCATATTGACGTAACATCTGAAAGTATCTTTATAATTGCACAAATATTTACAAATGATCGAGGAATATTAAGAATATTATACATATATAACTAGCTGAAATGTGCTGATTTCGATTATAGTTAATTAGTTACCTCATTATATATATTAGACGAGACAATCAACTGACACCATTTCAGTGATGAAATATAAAAGATGGCTATTTTTATTATTGTTATTTACTTACATTCACTTCATTTTGTCTTCTGTTGGATTTACTTTAGAAATTATAATCTAAAAACTTTTTTGTGATTCGCAAATTTATCTGTACACATATTTATTTTTAACCAATAAAGCAACGTATTTTTACTCACAATATAGAAAACTTGTACTTAACTTATCAATTTCAATTACTTTTTCAATGAATTTATACTTTATTATTACATAGGATTATTGTGTAGATATATATATATATATATATA